>KZ303569.1:0-31186 GCA_002705745.1 Coemansia reversa NRRL 1564 | reverse complement strand
AACGCCGACATTAAATCCTCAATGTCATTTGGCAGGGCAGGTGGTGGGGTGGGTGTCGGTGCGGATTCTGAAGCAGGCGCCAGAGCAGGTGGCGACGCAGGCATTGTATCCGGCAGTGGATTAGGCGCCAAGTTATTGGCGGGCATTGGAGCGTCTATATGTACTGGCATCGGTATCAGTAAAAGTGCGGGCGTGGCCTTAGCGGTTGCAGCGGCAATTGTGTTAGGTGAGCATTGCGCTTATGCTCGTCTGAGTGGATATCTGGCTGCGAAATTTGTGAGCGAGACAGGCCATCTGCAACAACATTTTTAGATCCAGCATGGTATTTTAATACCATATCGAATGCTTGCCACATCTCCAACCAACGGATCTGTCAGTCAGAAAACTTGGTATGCGTTTTGACCGTTTCTATGGATTGATGATCCATCACAACTTCAAAATGAATTCTGTGTAAATAATGGCGCCAGGTCATGAGTGCGCGGATAACAGCAAAGAACTCCAATTCGTGCACCGGCCATCTGCGTTGGCTGTCGCTTAGCTTTAGCGAATAAAATGCGACTGGACACCATTTGCCGTCATGCTTTTGGTGTAATACGCTGCCGATTGCCGTACCGGAAGCATCCGTTTCAATACGAGTCTCGCACTGCAGATCGAATTGATGAATAATCGGTGCGGACGACAGATGATCATGTAATTTTCGGAAAGCAGCTTCAGCATCGGCGTTCCAGGTAAAGGCGTCACCTTTCAGCAAATCGGTTAGTGGAAGCGCGGTCTGTGCATAGTTCTTAATGAACCGGCGGTAGTAGCCACTGAGTCCAAGAAAACCGCGGATATCAGTCTGAGACTTGGGCAGTGGACACTCGCGAATTGCCTCAACCTTGCACGGATTGGTTTCAATGCCATTTTTCAATAAAACGTGGCCAAGGAAGTCAACGGATTCTGCGAAAAATTCGCACTTCTCGGCCTTTGCATGCAGATTATTGTCGCGTAGGCATGCAAGTACAGCTTCCAGGTCATGGGCATGTTCATCCGGATTGCGCGAGAAAACCAGAATATCGTCAAGGTAAGCAATGCACGTTTTACCCAATTGATCGCAAAGTGCGTGGTTCATCATGTGCTGGAATGCAGTGGGAGCATTTGTAAGTCCGAATGGTACAACGGTGTACTCAAAAGATCCTCATTTTGTGCAAAATGCCGTTTTCAGGATATCTTCATCACAGATGTGTACCTGGTGATATGCCTGCACTAGATTGATTTTCGAGAACATCTGCGCACCACATGTATCGTCAATCAGATCATCGATCCACGGCATCAGATATGCGTCTTTGATCGTGATCTCATTCAGGGCACGATAGTCGACACAAAGGCGGAGTTCCCCAGACTTTTTTTTTGACAAAAAGTACCGGCGTACCCCACAGAGACGTCGACGGGCATATGTACCCCTTTTTAATCAGATCAGCGAGCTGGCGATCGAGTTCTGCTAGTTTGGTGTGCAAAAGTCAGTATGGTACATAAGAAATTGGTGCCTTGCCCTCCTGGATATGAATTTCCATTTTGGGCCCACCAGTGGGCAGGCGGCCTTCAGGCGGATTCTTGAGTACCATTGCATAGCGTTTGTGTAGGTCCATGAGTGTGTTTTCTTATACCGATGAAAGTGCAGCAACCTGAACAGAGTCGCCGCTATGCCAATCATGCTTGATAAAGCCACATTCAGCAACTTCACCATCTGTGATAGCGTTTTCAAGCATGTCGGCCGTCATCAGCGCAGCATAAAGGTTTGCAGCGGTGGTTGTCATTCTGTTCTTTTCGTGTGTCGTATGCAATTTTATTCTGCGAATTTTATGATTGCAGCCATCAAGACAAAATGACAAAATATCCTGTTTGCATTTAATCATGGCATCGTGCATACGCAACCAGTTGTTACCAAGGATTACATCCGCAGCAACGGGGAGCAACAGACAAGTGACCACAAATGTCACAGCATCTAAGAACTTTAACGCAGCTCGGCATGAGTGCATAGAGTCATGATAATGCTCACCACTAGCCACATGTACTGGCTGCATGCGAGTTAGGTGTTTTGTTGTGAGTCCCAGGTGTTCACAAGTTGCACTATTAATAATTGTAATTTGCAATCCATTATCAATCATAATGCAAACTTTGCAACCATTAATGCACACGTGAGCCAAGAACTGCTCTTGCAGTGAAATTTTGGCCATGCTTTTATTAAAAACTGAAGCAATGGCTATATTGCTAATCAGAACTGCAGGCTCACCATCCCTCAGTTCTGCTGGCCTTTTGGGCCGCATTGCGGGCATTTCCTTAGCTTGTGTTTAGTGTCGCCGCAGGCAAGACAAACGTCTCTCTTGCAGTGGTCCTTGTATTCCTCACGGGTCACAAATTTGCGGACGGCATTGTACGACGGGAATGATGCAGGTCTGCAGTACTCACCGTGGATACCATCCGATTCCGCTGGTGGGGCTCTAGCTGACATAGCATCTATCTCCATCGGTACATGTGCCACCATTGCGAGAGAGCCAAAGTGATTGGCAGCTAGAGTTTTAACAATGCTGAGTTTGATTGGCTCATCATTTTTCACCTCCATCAAAACATGCGAAATGATGCCATGTGGTATCTGACAAAAAAAAAAACAACATTGTCGCCTGGTTGCCAAGTTTGGCCAACTTTGCATACTGTTCTACTTGGGCGCTGAAGTTATCCAAAGTTGCAACAGATGTTGGTGCAGTCAGTGCAGTTAGGTGGAAATAGGTGTCTATATAATTAACTGCATTGCTGTAATGTTCAGCTACAAACTTTTCAAAGTTTGTCCACAGTGCACTATTTAGTGACTTTTCTGCGCAGTCGGCATAATATCTGTTTGCTTTTTCGATGGGTAGACTATCCGCGGTAACTGTGACTTTCCATTTTGCTGGGCAGTCTGCTGTATTTAGTAGACAGTCTGCATTTACAAGCCAGTTTACCACATCTGGAGCAAACTTTGCATTGGCCTTCTGTTCCTGTGGAATAAGTGGGGCTATGATGCCCTTAAAATCTGAGAACTTTAGCACCTGGTTTTGTCCTGGTAGCGCAGTTGCGCTAGCCATAAACTGGCTAAACTGGTCGGCATTCATTTCGCTAAAAAGCGCAAGAAAAAGAGGGAGCAGGTTTTTAATTACTGCTAAAATAGAGTTTGTGATTGTTTGCGGCTGGTTGCTATTGTTTGCGGCTGTTAGCGGCTGGTTGCTGCTTAAGGTAGATAGCAGGAGGTGCTACCAACTGTAAAGAAGAATAAACTATAAAGTAGGCAATATATTTCAATCCCCATGAAAAGACTCAGGAAACCTTTAGAAAGAAAACATAAACATGCTAAGTGTTTAAAGTAAACACCTTTCCCACTATGACATCATACATGAGTTCCGCGTCTAATCGTCCTCACATTAAACATGGTCTCAAACCAATGGTCAAGGAGTAGAAAAAACTGCATAAAAAATCTAGCCTAAAATATTTGAGGTTTCACCAGGATAATGCTCCAGCTCATAAATCCAAGTCTACAACAAAATTTCTAAATCAAAACAAGATAAAAACTATCAAAGCTCCACCCTACTCACCAGATCTTGCTCCATGTGACTTTTGGCTTTTTCCACATATAAAGAACAGGCTACAAGAGAAGAAGTTTACTGATCTAGAAGAGGTAAAATTGGCTTGGCAAAATGAGCTGAATTGCTTAACAACTGATGACTTTAAGACTTGCTTTAATGAATGGATTAAGAGAATCAGGATAGTTGTTTCAAAAGATGGTGACTATTATTAGTTTTGTTTTATATATATAACATATTGTCCTTGTCCAATTTCATGTTTTTTCTTATTTTTATTTTTATTCCCTTAAGAATAAAAAAATAAAAAAACTATGTCCAATTTCTCCTTAATTCTTTAATGTGAACTAACCCCATACTTTTGTGATAAAATGAACTCTTATAATTACATAATATATAATAAACACTAACTATAATTGCAGTAGCAATTGACTATTTGCAACTTCTTTATACTTTTAATATATTACTTCTATTGCATTTTTTGAAATCTATGTTCTGTTTTCTTATCATTGTCTATAAAGGCGGCTATGGAACACATAAATAACTGAGGCAGGCTCTTTGCTATTGAATTAAACAACCACCTCTCTTTGTGCTAGCACTGTTGTCATTTTTGTTTATTGTACTTATAGCTATGGTCTTCTTGGCCTACACTCTTCTCTGTATGTGTGGGTGCTGTTGTTATTCTTGCTTGTTGTTTCTACCACTATGGGTTTCTTGGTCTGTATTTATTTCTCTTCACATAGGTACTGCTATTATCTTTATTAGTGTTGTTTGCAATGTCGCAGATTAGATCTGCGATCATTACTAACAATGTTGATCGGGCTTCCCCACAGCCCGATCTCTTTATAATAACATTTAGGACGGGTTCCTTGTGGAAACCGGGTTCTTTCTTTTTATAATAGTTGTTTCTACAAATATACACTTGTAGTCAGTGACTTGTTGAAAGCGGGAATTAAAACACTAAGGAAATTGACTATACAAACAGAATAGTCTACAATTAGGTATGCCTGTTATTACAGTCTACTTGGTTTGCTTTTTTTGTTATACACAGGCATTACTATTTTTTCTTTGTTTGATGCACTTGATGCTGTGGTTCTTTCAGAATGTTACTCCTATTGCATTTGAGTACCATCACTATTTTACATAACAATTTTATAGTACCTTTACATTATATTTTGTATATTAATAATATGTTACTTAAAGTATTACTGAAGCATATAATTCACAAAAGACAATAAGATAAACCATATATAAATGCTATAACTATTAGCTATCTAGCTCTCATGACAGACCTAGAGATGCAGCTGTATAAGAGCAGCAATGTTTACCAATTACCAACATTGTGGATTTGTTTATATACTTTTGCTGTACTAACTGTAATTTCATTTCTGGCAACACAACTATAACCACAAACCAGTATGCCAGATATACTAGTGGCTACTTCTGCCTGCAGTAGTCCCTCTCAAGCTACAACTAATTAATATAGTTGGTTGCTATAAACAGTGCCATTATTATAGAAAACATTATATTTCTAGTGGCCATACTAGTAATACTCTAGTGGATTCTTCCACTGAGCAGCCTAAACTCCCAGATAGCTACAATTTTTTTCATTATCCATTGCTGGCCAGGTGGTGTAAAGTAGTTTCCCATGTGTACTAGTATCTATCTTAACAGCAGTACCCATTTAACTCTCTCTGCTGTCCTTCTCTATTGTAGTATACATGTGCACTAAAAGACCTTTATGTGTAGCAGCTTTAGTCTTAAGCAGTCTCACGGAACTTTCTAATTCTCCTGTACGCACAGCCATATAAACTGTTTGGTGCTAGTCTGCTGACCATAGAGCAAATATTGCTAATTCTCTAGTTTCTTCTGCTGGAACCACTGCGGCCTATTCTGTGGGCATGAACCTATCTCTTTGGTAGTATAGTTAGTTATTTATTAAATAAAAAAAATAGTAAACTGAAAATTATATACTTTAAGTTGTCCAGCTATGCCAGAGCTGCTCAAATATAAAAGACAAATAGTATACAACTGCCGCTTATGGGGCAGTTCTGTGATGTTTCTGTTTAAGAAAAATAAAAAGCAGCTTTTGTCAGCGTTTTATTTTCTTAAAATTTTGGCTGGGATTTTCTTAAAAAAAATTTCGGTTTTTTATCCCCAAAAATAAAAATAAAAATAAGAAATAACATGAAATTGGACAAGGCCATTACCTTTTTTTTTTAACAAGCCCGATAAGGTGCCCCACTTGATAATAAAATTTTGCCTTAAGCGGCAGGCAGAAAATCAGTCATCACAAAGTAAGGCGGGATTAGCCACACTATCATCAGATTAATCAATAACCCCACCATCATGAGATTAAGCATTGCATACCCAGGGAGTGCCCCATTGGTCATGCTGAAGGCATGGCCAATGAATCCAGCACCACCTGGTGTCGGATTTTTTTTATTCGGCATGCTGCCACTTTGTGGATTGTAGCAGTACCCGGTTTTCTGATAGAGCCCATGATGGGCGCCATAGCCTGTGGACACAGACACTGATCACACTTGTGATCCAGTTTCTTTTTCTTTCATGCTTAAATAAATCTATTGTCTCTCTCAAAGCTTTTTATTTGTAGCACGGTGGTTAAATTGTGCTACAAATGATGGGTTGTCTTTTTTTTCTTTCTGTACTTACAAAGCAGTGCCTTTTTTTTTTACTTTAAGAAACAGGTTTTTGGATAATTGGCAGTTATCATGAGAAAAAGGTCAATCTTGCAAAAAAAAAAAAAAAAAAGGGGGAGGATTGCTTTTTTTTTTGGTTATTCTTTTTTAGATTTTCACAACCCGCGAAATGTAATAAAAAAAACATTTTTCTAAAATGTAATTAATGTGTATAGGTAAATCCAATTTTTTTTCTTTACACAAAAGCCATTACAAAACGGTTAAAAAATGATTTACCAAATATTCTTTCTAAAATGCTTACCCATAGAACTTGAAAAAAGCTTGTTTTTGGGCTGTATTAACCAAGACATTCAACAATATTTCGTGCATATCTTTTTTCCACTACAAAAAGAGATGAGCAATGTCATTTTTTTTTTTGCTTAGGGATGTCTTTTTTTGTTTTACAATGTCGGAATACGCAAAAGTACAACATTTTCTTTAATGCAAATCTCCTGTGAAAAAAAAAAAAAAGTGAATGACAGGGTGAAACTTCTATCACAAGAAGGCAGTTTATTCTGTATAAAAACCAATTAAATAAGTAAGACCATCACCCAGCATCTGTTTTTTGTAATTTTTTTTTTGAACAGATGAACGTTGCCAAATTCTTTCAGACTATTATTTCCGCACAATAAAATTTCTGTTTTTTTCTTTTAATTTTTTTTTTTTTTTACGTTAAAAGCAGTATTTCTACTGTTGGTTTAAAATATGACTCGCATACTTTTTTCAGTTTTATTTCTGCTATTAACTCTCAGCAAAATTGTCCAAGCGTATAAATGTCAGAATGTCACAATTACAATACCAAAGACAGATATCGGAGTAATAGAGTTGGTTGGTAATAAATACGCAAATATTACAACAGCAAAAGAGTATAAGATATCAGGTACGTTTTGTTTACCAAATTCAAGAAAAACAAAAATGGTACAACTTTTATTACATGGTATAACACACGACAGACGTTATTGGGATTTTCCATATGGTAGTGGAACGTATAGTTATCCAAAATCAGCAGTAGATAATTTTGGTTTTGCTACATTAGCAATTGATCGTTTAGGAACAGGAGAAAGTTCATGGCCACCAACAATTGAAACTTCACCAAATCAACAAGTAGCAACGTTTCATTCTATTGTTGAACAATTACGTAGAGGTAACATAGGTGGTGTTAAATTTGATAAAGTCATTGCTGTGGGTCATTCTCGTGGTGCTTTACTTATTGAATATTGGACTTCTATATTCCCTAAAGATATGGATCATATTGTTTTAACTGGTTGGTATCGTGATGTTGATATAAGTACAAAACCCTATCTTGATTTATTTAAAAGTTTAGTTCCCGTTAATGAAGTACATACAAATATGAACGCTCCAGATAGTAACTATATGACAATAGCTACAGAAGATACACGTATTTCATTATTTTTTCATAGTCATTTGTATGAATCAAAGGTTGGAGATATAGATTATGCAGTTTCACAACCTTTTACTACAACAGAAGATAAGAAAATTATGACTATGACTGCTGGTACTACTCGTTTTAAAGGAACTGTTTTAGTAATGGCTGGTGAATACGATGGTTTTGGTTGTGTGAATCGTGCATGTACAAAGAGTATTTTTAAAAATGAGCCTTCTTATTGGAAAGGTGCTTCCAAATTTGCTACTTGGTTAATGCCAGCAACAGGAAATAGTATTAATTTACACAGAAATGCACCTTCTGCTAGTGCTTATATTAATGGCTGGTTGTTACGTAATGGTGTTAATCCCTTTGTTTAGTTTTTTTCTTAATATTTTTAATGCTATTTCTTGTGAGTAAACAATTCCAAGAATAATTTTTTTTTTACAGATATTGTCGTTTATAAATTCTAATAAAGAGTCTAATTTTACTTTAATTTGTTAGAAATCCTATTGTTTATAACTCTACCTATTTATAAGAAAGTATAAACCAGAAATGCACATGTATCATATTTTTACGAAACTACTACAATACCAATTACCATTGAACACAATAAAAAAAATATAGAGGGTCTATGGCGATGACGAAGAAATGGGTGAAGATGGAAGGCTACTTAGATCACTAGAAGAATCCGAGAGTACAATATTTTTACCATTTCGTAACCTACGGGTTCTAGTTCTGGGTTTTGAATTTTCCTCACTACCATCAACATTGCTTTCATCTTCATCCGATGAAACCACATTGCGTCGTCTGCGTTTGCCAACTTCTCTACGATTATTTCGAATTCTACGTCGACTACTACTTTCATTATTATTGGAACTTGAGCTGTTATTACGTTTTACACCATTCATACGAGTAGTGGAATTGTCCAAATTTGGTTTATCCGAGGATGTATTACGGCTGTCATCAATTAAAACATCCACTTCAGGCCGATCAACATCATTATGGTTGTCTTCTGTAGATGTGGAACGAGTAGCAGAAGTATCGGCAACAGAACTTCCATCATGTTTTTGAATATCCGAAGAAGAGCGAGATGCACAAGCAGCACGAATTTCATCGCAGACAGCGCTGCAACTTTCAGTATCTCCAGCAACATAAAACCGTGCCGAAAACCGTTCAATCCATTGTGAAACCATATGTTGTGCAGCACCAACTGGAACACTGCTAGTCGAACCTGTTTCATTAACCAAATCAGATAATAAAGGAAGCAGCAGCGCCTTAAATCCTCGTAGCCAGGATGTCAATACACTGGCACACAAATCTGTACGTACAAATGGTTCTGTGCTGTCATTTTCATTTAACGAAAGTGACTGTTGCATGGCTTCCTCGGAAGCATATGTTGCCAGAACCTGCAGCAATTTGGCAGAAGGTGAAACAGTACGTAATAGCGAAAGTAACCCTGTAGCAGCTTCGCTGTTACTCGTGGGATCCAACTGACACTTTAATAATAAATGTGCAGCTAGTTCTGCTGCCATGCGTACATCTGCCGCAAACTCGAAATAAAGCAGCTGCCATAGACATACTTGTTCGAATGAATCGCACTCAAGTGTCGCTGAAACAGTCATACATACGGCAATAGGACGATTTCCAAAAATAAGTAATTGTCCACGTGCAATAAGCATATTTAGTCTGTAGAGCTGCGGCTGATCGATTAAAGAAATTATTCTGCGCACAATGCCACGACACCCAACAAACGCAGTTGGAAATGCTGTATAAATACGCGGCAATTCAACGTAGAATAAGTTTGGAAACCGCTCCTGTAACATATTCAAATCTCTCACAAGAGCTGATTGAATAGTTCCCTGCGCATAACATGTCACATACCGTGCGTAATATTCAGGAGTTTCGCGTTCGCACACAAACAATAACCAACGGAATCCCACATCGACTTTTGCCTCCGTCAGTAACATAAGCAACTGAAGCACACGTCTGCTGCTTGTTTCCTTTGTCTTATCTGTGGAATCCACGTGAAGATAATCTCCAATTGCTACAAACAGATGATGCAGTAAATCATGATCAAGTGATTCTGATGGTTCTCCTGCAGCCGCCAGATCTCTGTTAGTCTCAATATCCTCCATATCTAATGTGTCTGCAAACATTGCAGCCAGAATCCGCGCGACTGAACGTATTGAAGCCTCGGACTGTGCAAA
Source organism: Coemansia reversa NRRL 1564 (assembly GCA_002705745.1). NCBI lineage: Eukaryota > Fungi > Kickxellomycota > Kickxellomycetes > Kickxellales > Kickxellaceae > Coemansia > Coemansia reversa. Next base: position 21,303 of record KZ303569.1, on the reverse strand, counting down.
GACTTGTGCAATCTCGCGTAATGTTGATGCTGCGTTTTCTGTGTTGGGTGGCTCAGAAGTCACATGAGATACAAAATTGCTCAGCGATGAGCCAAACAGCCACAGCGATTTGTCCTCCAATGCATCGTTAAGTGACATTGACAACAGCGGCTGTGCATCAGTCTCCGCAACCAACTCTGTGTCTTCGGGAAGTGTACCATCGTCAGGATAGCCATTCTCATTGGTTGCTGCCTCAGCTCCATTATCACCAGCATCGTGCTTCATATCGCTGGGCTCCTCAATATACAACTCATCGTGAAACATGCGCGACACAGGATCAAGCGCAACAGTTGCGTTGGGCTCAACAGGTTTTGTAGCAGGCGGTTTGCTCACAGCCGCGAGTCCCGGAAGCGACCGCTGCACTTTCCTCGGCGACTGCTGTTGAATAGGTGGTGGCGGTGGCGGTGCAGGCAACTTCTCAGTGGGTAATACAACGCCCATTCCATTTTTGTGACTAAAATCGTTGGCAGATGGCGGCAGAGGCTTAGAGTCGTCCAATAACGACTCCAATGGATGATCAGCCACAGCGCCAGATTTTTCAGAAACCTCATCCTCACCCGAATCACCAGCAGAAACAGTATCAGAAACAGGCGGCACCAGTTGTGGAAACAAATGATGAAGTTGTCGACGCGTAGTGGTATCGATACGCGGATGTTCACAAACCGGAGTTAGCGACGGTAAAACGCCCTTCTCAACAGCTCCAAGCATAACCAATCCAATGGACCGATGAATAACAGTAGCCAGTGCAGGTGCATAAGCATCAACGACAAACGATAAAAACTCAACCAATGACGCGGTAAGGTATGCATAGCGATCAATAGACCGTGCAATAAGTAGTACTCCAGGTTCAATATTCATAATACTGTCACGCTGTGGATCATAACAAAGCCAATCGTAGAATAGCGCCAATTTTACATTAGCCGCCACCACCTGTGAGCGCACAAATCTTAATAGTGCACCCAGAAATACATATCGCGGTACTACATTCGATGCCAATACTGCATTGGGAGGGTGCACTACGCCAACGACAAACCGTACAAGGTCGCTATAGAGTGTCTCGGATTCTGGCGTACTCAGATATCTCTGTACGAACCACATCAAATTGCGCGTAAATCCAGCAACGGGGACATGTTCCAGAATGAAAACTAATCGTCGTTCCATTTCCACAGTAAGTCGATTAGCTAAGAATACGCGTGGAGTAGGGACACGAAGTATTTGTTCAATGCTGGTAAGTTGAGTACTAAGTTTCTGAGGACTCTGTAATAAATCACGCCAGAGTTCTGCAAAAGCAGGTACACGCGCTGCATCCTGTAACATACGAATCAAGTCACGACCAATCATCGCACATTCTGAAAACCTTTCTCGTAAAAGTCGTACAACAAAAGAGCTCTCGTTAGAACGTAATTCTGTATGACGTGTGTGATCCAATATTACACGACCAAAAGCATAAGCGGTTGTAGCAATAAGCAAAGGTTGCGTCATCAACCATGAGTAATTTTTTTGTAAAAAATCCAACAATTGTGTACACAGTCGTATGTTTCCAGAAGTCACATCTCCACCACGCATTTGTCGAGTAAGTGCCAATGCTACTTGTTCAACTCCATGAGCATTCATACGTACAAGCTCTCCAAGTAACCAGAAAAGTTGTGTGCGTACTGTTTCACGCACTCTCCCAAACCGACCAGCATTACTAATCAACTGCAGACGTCCAATAGCTTGAGCAAATCCATCGCGCGACACAATGCTCAATTGTCGTAGATATTCGCTAGCTTCCATTGATGTACCAACCAATATTCCATATACAAGTCCAGCAACCAGTTCGTTATGACGAACCATGCTTTCTGAAGCAGCCTGTTGCAACATATCATGATTCTCAGCCTGTGTTCGTCCAGCCATAGATGTCCTCAGCGTCTGGAAATTAACAACAAGCTCCATCTCCCAACTTTCTGAAACATCAATAGGTTCAGTGTGAAAGAGTTGCGGTTGTGGTGGCAATACCGAAACTGATATATCTGTGCTGCCCTCTGCCATTCTGTTTATCTTAAAAAAAAATAATAATAGTGGATATGTAGACGTAATAGTGTGTAATATCAAAAATAAAAGGGTCTAGTCAATTATTTTGCTCAAAAAAGAGTATGAATATATATAAAAATGGAGACACAGAAAAAAAAAAAAAAAAAAAAGGATGATGTAGGGTGGTAAATAAATAAACAAGGGAGGGAGTAGATACTGAACGCTATCAGATGAAAAAGAGAGAGAGAAAATACTGGATATTTATAAGAGCAAGACAAAATGATTATACTGCTAAAAAAAAAGATATAGCGTTTAGTTAGAGTGATAAGAAAAGAATAAAGTGGTACTTTAATAATCTTTTCAAACACGCTAAAAAGAACGAGAGTATAGCGATAGCTTTTTTTAAAAATTTTTTGTTCTTTCTCTCTAGCTGCGAAAGTATCGCTTTCGAAAGTCCAATGAAAGCATAGTCTTTACAGCGCCAATAATGTTAATTTTATATAACAATTAAAAAATAACTTGTTATGGGGACAATATAACGTGGTTGATTTTTTTTTTTTTTTTTTTTTTTTTTTAGTATTAGAAAGGTTGATGTCTCCACAATAATAGAAAACACCAAGCATATATTAGTAAACTAGATGATTCCATAAAAAAAAAAAACACAATATATGAGAGCAAGTGGGAGGGGGGGGTTTTTTTTTTTAAAATAGTAGTTTTATAAAAGAAGAGAATATTAATTGTCAGAGGGAGAATTATCTGACTGAGAAGTGGCAGGACGAGAAGAAGAGTAATCACTACCATGAGCACGCATAGCAACGCTACGAATAACAGAAGCTTCCTGTTCTAATTCTCTTTGCATACGTTCACTAGCAACACGTTCACGCCAATCAGAATCTTCTTCCAAATCATCCATATGCATTAACATGCTTTCACGTTTTTCAGGTGATTCACTTGTACCGTCTTCACTAACTGGTGGTGGTTTACGTAGTGCATCCCGGAAAATGTCTCCTATCTGTCGAGCGTCGTCTGTGCTAAGAATGGGATCAGGTGATTTTACTGCAGTGTTACCGAGAGCACGTGTTGATGATGGCATGTTCATCATTACACGTGGTGATTCAAGGTTCAGTGGCTGGTAGACTGCGGTCCGTGGTGATAATTGACTGTCTACAATTGAACCCTCGCGCGAGTTAAAACTATTGTTCGGACGTCCTCCCAGAAGCAACGGCGTGTCACTGGGCGAAGTGCTATCAGGACGTGGCTTCACATCACCTACTACAGCAGCACCTGCCGCGACCGCAGCCACAGCAGCGTCGCTGCCACCCCCAGGGCGTCCACCAAGCGAAGAAGAAGTGTTGGCTTTGGCCATCGCAGCAGATTTTTCCAACATCCGCCGTTGACGCTGGCGTCGCCGATACAGCGGTATAAGCAGCAGAAGTAACAGCAAAAGCAGACCAAAGAAACTACCAACCACTATTCCGGCTATTGCACCGGCCGATAGTCCACTCCTTTCACTGGCATCCAATGGCTCATCAGTTTCGGATAGCGAAGGTGGCTCAGAAGACACAGTCAGGGTCTCTGTGGTCATTAACTGAGTTGAGTGAGAGGAATCAGAGTGGGAATCAGACTCTGACTTTAACATGGAAGAGTCTGAAATGATTGATGAGGTAGATGAAGAGGGACTTGGGTGGAGTTGCTGTAGGATTTCAGCATATTCTTCAGGGGTCGCAGTAAGTTGCAAAGCCAACATGGAGTTAGCAGGCGGAGGATCATTGCCTTGGAGATAAACAGCAAAGTAAATCCTTTGATTCTCACCATTAATAGGGTTACTTCCAGTATATCTAGAAAACCATTCTGCGTTAGGACTGAGTGATATCACTCCATTTGTATTTGACACTCCAGATTGTGTAAATACAGGATTTGTTAGGTCGTATGCACTGTAGACGCTTACAGTTACTATAGATTGACTGTTTAAAGGAGGATATTCGTTATTCCATTGCAAAACATATTGTCCGTTGTATGATAAAGTTTCTTCGTCCTTTGTGCAGTAGCGCTGTGCAGAACAGTTGTCTACCTTTCCCAACGATGACATCCTGTCTTTTTATATATAGAAAAAAAACTCCCACCGATACCCACACTCTATTATTCTCTTCCTATCAATCGATACTAGTACGTGTCTCCAAAATGCTTTTAATAGATTTATCCGCCTCAGTCTCGTATTGGATTGAAAGACCCCCTCGATAGAATAAGAAAAATAAGAGGGGAGTTCCAATAACGCGGAATAAGAAGAAAAAAAAAACCCCCCTTTGTTTTCTTTTCTACAAGCTACACGTGTTTATGTTGTTTAGTGTAGTGAATAACACTTTCACTGACAACGCACTTTCTTCGTCTGCTGTAAGTCTCCACTGTCCTTTTTTTTTCTTTTGGTAGTAGCTGCTTTATAAACCTCTTTTAGTGGCTTGTTGTTGACAACTTTCAGAAATAAAATAAAAGAGTATGTTGAATAGAAATAAAAAAATAATCAATAGAAATTTCAAATCAAATGTGCTGAAAAGAAAGAAAGGTCAAGAATATTATATGAAGAAAAAAAGGTTCAACAGTGAGAATAAACAACTTTCCACCAAAAACTATATAAAGAGTAACAAGGAAAAAAAAAAAAAGAAAATCCACCTGAACACAAAGGATCCCCCTCCCTTCCCTTTCTTAGTTGGGATTACTGGATTTCCGCTTATTTTTTTTTTCTATCTGCAATTAGTTTCAAAAATAAAATAAAAAAAAAAAGCATATGCTCTTCGTAATCTTTCTTTTGGATCTCAGAACTTTATGAACAACAGATATTTTTTTTCTTGTTCCAAAAAAATAATAAAGAAAACCACTTAAGTTTCATTTTGTTTATATATAAATAGAAAAACCTTTAAGCATTTCTCACGCCAAAAAATAACTCACGGGTTTTTCCTCACCTTGTCCCTTTTAACAAAATCTCCCAAGTAAAGAAATGCTTGAATAAAAAGTACACACTGTCTCTCTCAGTTTTTTTTTTTTTTTGCGAGAGGAAGAAAAAAAAAAAAAACTTTTACTTTAATAGAAAAATAGCACATCAGTCTTAAAAAGTCTTCGATTCCAATAGCTAATGGCTGAGGCGACATGGTTCCTTTATATATGAAATTTAGATTGTATCAGAAAGCAAGAAGGATCTATTCACTACTGCAACTAGATGAAAACCTTTTAGGAAAAACTATGAAGCAATAGAATACTTGAAAGCCTTGAGTTGAACCGAACCGAGTCAGGCAGGGAATCCAAGAGATGGGATTTTATTACTTTATCCTTCCTATATAACATGTTTCAGGCATTTCTTTAGCTTCTGTACAACCATCCATGAGCAACGCTAGGTAAAATGAGTGAATGCTTGGTATCCGAAATATCTCAGTTACATTACAGACACCTGATTAGTTTATATAAAATGTAGGATTGGTTAGGCAATACTACCTAGCATACATCCTGGTATAAAAACATTGGATGTTTAGAAATCCCTGTGCTTTTTTAAAAAAAGGACTATTAAAGAAAAAAAATAAATTACAGTGGACTTTCTTTTTTTTTTTCTGCACAAACAAGAGGCGTTTAGAGGTGTAATCCTGCTTTATCCGGTTCTGTATCGCAATCTAAGGCATTGGGATTGTAATGTTGCTACTGTTGTAAACTTTCGGCACATCCTATTCAGTTTGCGTGAGGGAAAATAGAACTCTCGACCATTTCCAACGTAGGAATAATGTGTTTCCTGCCGATCAGCCGCAGAAACCCTCACCAACCACCGCAAGAAGAGCACAAGGCACTCCACAACACAAACATTACAACAATATTTAGAGTGTCCAGGACTAAATTCGCTTAACAGTCTCGTAGATCATGTTGGGAGCCTAAGAATAGAATCATCACATGTGTTTGTGCGGCTTGAGCTGCTGCATTATCGAGCCGCAGTCTCAGTAAGGAAGGGATGAACCAACAACAAATCTTCAAAAATAAGAAACATTCACTGTCAACCTTTTTTTTTTACACACTCTTTCACATTAATAGTTTCGACAAACAAAAAAAAAGAAGCGCGTTTTTAAAATTTTAACACCTCTACAAAACAAAACAGAAGAAAAAACTAAAATGGGGTTCTCGCCAATCAGTAACAGTAAAGCAGAGTGGGTTCCACGTCAACGGCAGGATGGTAGACGTTATATTGTTACAGGATCCAACCGTGGTATTGGATACGAGACAGCTACAGGACTGGCAGCATTGGGTGCACAAGTGGTGATGGTGGGTCATGAGGGTAGTGATGCTTTTAATGAGGCCATGGACCGTATTGCAATGGAGACTGGTTGTCCACGTGACCAGCTCTCATACATGCCATTGGATCTGCGTTCTTTGGACAGCGTAAGAGCATTTGTACGTGAGTGGTCTCAGCGTCCAACACCAGAACAGTCTCTGAATGGTTTGATAAATAATGCTGGAATTGCTGGTGCACCTGGATTGTCTCCTGATGGATTTGAACTTTGTTTTCAAATCAATTATCTGTCAATGGTACTTCTTACACGTTTGTTACTACCTTATCTTCAGGCTTCAAAGGATTCTGATACCGGAGCTGTGGTTCCAGCACGTATTGTTTGTGTCAGTTCCATGGCACATCTTTTCACTCTTGGTATACCTACCGAAGAAAGTTATCTACGATCATCCGGAGGCGGTTTCTTTTCATTACGCTATGGAGAATCAAAATTATGCGTGATTTCGTTTGTACGTCAGTTGGCAGCGAGACTGAAAGAGGGAGGACGTGGTGATGAGATTGAAATTGTTTCAGTACATCCTGGTAGTACTGCATCATCTTTTTGGCAAGGTCTTCCAGGATGGACACAAGGTATAATTGCTCGTGTTGCTCAGGATCCTTCTCGTGGTGCTCGTACTTCTCTTTTCTGTGCTACTGAATCTAAATTACTATCGGGTGCCTATTATGCTGAATGTTCTCCTGCTTTGGAAAGCTTTTGGCTTGGTAATAATGATAAGGCAAATTTACTTTGGCGTAAGAGTTGTGCGTGGGCTGGCGTTTCTCCTACTAAACTCTTCAAGTAATATTTATCTTTCCTAATATTCTCTTCATTTTACTTTTTAAAGAGAGCTAATCCTTTTTTATTAGCGGATTAATTTTTTGAGCTTTAATATGATCATTCTTGTGCTAATTGAAATTGGGCTGTTGTGTTGTGGATGGGCCATTGATTTGCGCATGGACATTGGTAATGAATAATTCCAATATCTTGCTGTTTCCCATGGTTTCATTAGTTATTCTTATGCTCTGGGGTGTGTTATTTACTTGTGTAGCATCAGGCTTGATCCAATTAGCATGGATCCAGCTTACACCAGGACACAGGTGCTCATTCTTCACTTTTTCCACCAACTCTTGTCTAGCATTTATTCTCTCTCCAATGTATGCTGCGCACATACACGATATCAGATTTAATTTAGCAAAAACATCCAGAAGGGCCAATTTTATTGGAAAACCTTCAATGCCAGAAGCAAACACCCCCAAAATCAGTATAGTTTCCTTTGCTATCGTAAGACACAAAGAGCGTTTCCTTTTATTTCTTTTACAAACTTTTCCTTTATTTTTCTGTCCTCCAAAGATTCTACTCTCCTTGTTTTCCCTCCTGCTACTTTCTCACTGTCTTTTTTTCTTCTCTTTCCACTTTATATTTTTGCAATTACTTTAGTTCTTCCACTTTTTGCATTCTTGACAGTACTATTTTATCGATCATCAGCGTTCTTAAAAAAAAAAAAAGCAGCTATTAAGAAGAAAAAAAATAAATCAATATGGACACTCAGTCGTTAGCACCACGTATTCGGGAGATTCTTGAGCAAGCAGACTTATCAACAGTATCTGCAAAAAAAGTACGGCGACAACTCGAACTTGAAATAAGTGAATCGCTAGATACTTACAAATTAGAAGTAGATGAAATTATTAAACAACAGTTTCAACAACTTCACAATGAATTACAACAGCGTCAACAAGCACAGCAACAATATGCTCAACAATATTCTCAAGATGGAACATATGGTATGTCACAATCTATAGTTGGTGTAAATATTCCAGGTAGTAAAAATGACAATGTATCTGGATTAGTTTCTAATAAAAGTGGAGTATTAGATACGACTGCTCCACGTAAACGTGGTAGGCCACGTAAGCCTGAGAACGAAAAGAAACAGAAACGTAAAAAACGTCTATTAGATCCAGATCGTCCTAAACGTATAACAGGATTAACTAAACCTATGAAGCTTTCAGAAACATTGAGAGATTTTTTAAATCGAAAATATTGTGCTCGTACGGATGTTGTTAAAGAATTGTGGAAATATATTAAAGCTCAACAATTACAGGATCCTGAAAATAGAAGGTATATTTTATGTGATGATAAACTCAAATTATTATTTGAAACTGATCGTATGTCCATGTGTGAAATGAACAAGTTGCTTAATGTTCATCTTGTAAAGCCAACTCCTGAAGAAAATCTAGAAGCTACTGCTTTACTTGATTTGTCATCAAATAATCTGGTTGATACTCCTGATTTACGTCCTTCTGATTCTAAAAATCCTTCTGCCTCGCAACTGTCTAATGATACAACCCCTGTCAGAGCTTTGTCTCCTAAAAGTCCTATCAATGATACTGGTGTATTATCTTTTGACGATTCTAGTCAAACTGGAGACAAGTCTGATAACGGAACTAACAATATGCTCAGTCCTTATCCATCAATTCATTCTTTGCATCTACCAGTGCCACAATCCTCTCAACAACCGGCTACTACCAAGTTGCTTTCATCATTTCATTTACCTGGTAATAATGACAGCAACAATTTATGATCTCTTTTCTTGTATCTTTTTTTTTTCTTCTTCTTTTTCTTCTTCAAATTATAGTATAGAACACAATAGGAAAGTTTTCAATTATTTTAAATGCAAAATAAGAACTCTGCTAGTCTACTCTTATTTTTATAACCTCGTTCAACCAATTTTTTTTTTTAATAATTATTATGTATTTACTTTTAATGATAATAAAATTCAGTTGTTTTGAATGTGTATATTTTGTTGTTGTTGTTGTTTTTTTTTTGTCTAATCATCTGTCTGTTTATAAACAACGCTTGCTAAAATAAATAAATGCCACGATATCTAACAATATTTTACTTACATTACGGCTATTTGATTAGTTTATATATAAAGTAAAAAATTTGTCAAGAAGCATATTGCGGCAAGAAGGCCGACTTGTTATTAAAAAGTTAGTTTAATGTTTTAGAATTATTTATAATAGTAAAGAAACATTCACAAAACTAGCAGGAAACTGTACTCCTTTTTATAGTGCTAGAACCGTACTACTAGATGTGCAAATAATGCCATTCTCGTTGTATTTGTTCAATCCCATCTTGTGCTTGCTTTCTCATGATGTCTATCATCATCATCTTCATCACTTGGTTTGATCTAGTTCATGGTCATGTCCGTGAGCCATTTGGCTCCCGCAACAAGCAGCTTTTTAGAATATGGCCTGGTATGGAAATATTGGATATGTTTAGCAACCCTGAACTTTTTCCAGAAAAAAAGAACAGACTATCAAGAAAGATGCTGCTTGCGTCATATTATATCTTGTAGAGTTGAAGGTCTTTTTTAAAACTTGAGCTGTGGTGTGTGTGTGTTTTATTTTTATTGGTATCTCAATAGACATTGGAATGGCAACAATACTGCTGTTTTAAAATTTCAGCATATCCTATCATGCCTGGTCGAGATAAATGCAGTTCCTGAGCGTTTTCGGCGTAGAAATGCTGCAAACATCTGCTAGTCAACCGCAAAAACTTTATAAGTGCCACAAGAAAAGCACCAGGCAATCTAAAACGCAGTCCACATTATAATATCATTCAGATTACTCACCACAATTATAAACTACTGTATTTTAAATAAATATATATATTGGCGTTGGCATATAATTATTTTGGCAGAATTAGGTGTGGCGGGTTTGCGCCATTCGGGCAGTGCGTTTGCGTTGCGGGCGGGGCTGTTGTTTGCGCATGGTTGTAGGAGTTGTTGGCAGTGTGGTTTTGCGTTTGCATTGGTGGTGGAGTAGGAAGCAGCCAATGGCAACCACTCTCTGTCCTGCGACATGGGTAGCAGTCGCAGTCAACAGCACTGGCAATAAAAGCCCATGGAGCATCAATGTCTATGAGCCGTGCAAGGTGTTCTTCTTTCATGAAATTGATGAGACAGACCATTGGATATATTTGAGTAGCGCGTTTATATGAACCCTTGCAGCTGACCCAATATTTATCTTGTTGTGTAGATGACGTATTATTTGGAATATATTAGCAACCAGCGATCACCAAAAAATCATTCTTTTGAACCTACATATATTTGATTCATGAGCGCAGAAGCCGACGGCAAAGCAGCATTGACCCAACATCATGGTATAAGTATGGTAGTGTTCGCAGGCAACAGTTTTTTTTCTCTATTGTTTCGTTAGTTAAAGTAAAACCTTTAAACCCTAAAACTCATTACCACAGGAAAAAAAAACAGCAACATTTTTTTAAACATTGTAGGATATGATGAGGTTTCTTCTATCAGAATTTTATATTACTGACACAAGGTAAGGCACCGATCTGTATAAAACTGACCATTAAGAAGTATGCAGCACAAAATAACAAAGATGTATAACTAGTTCACCGTTTATTCACTTTTATCCTTGGTTGCGTTTGTGTACATAGTAGAATTCGACACTTATACTCGGTAATTGGTCTGCAGGGATGATCGGCTACCATGCCCCTATCCCTGGAAAGGGTCTGCAGTGCATGCTTATCTAACAAGGCATCCACGTCCTGCACATTGATAAATTCAAGACGTCAACGTGGTGTCCGAACTGCAGGGAAGAAAGCCTCCAGAAGTTTCTTGATGTTGATAATCCGCGGCCGCACAAACAAGACAAAAAACCAGTCATTAAGAGTCACGCTGTCTTACGATTTAACAACGGCAAATGTGAAGAACGGGTGGTAAACTCTATGACTGGCTGGTTGTGTCCGCGGATTATTGACCGCAAACTTGCTGCCTACCTGAATTTCAGTAATATTGTAGATGAACTGCGTGAGCATAGCAGTGTACCTGGGTGCTTTATGCGCCCAAGACGTACAGGTAATGTTCCTGCGGCAGCTCCTGATGATGGACCCCCTATGAGGCGCCAGCGGACAGAATAACTAGACAAACCTTGTGGTTTTTAACAATTCCACATCTGACTACACCCTCCTTTACAGGAATACGAGCGACATTTAGGTAAGTTGCATGTGTTGTGTTGTGTATTATTACTATGACATTGCTAAAAATGTCTACTCTATGTCTATTCAAAACTGCTACTAATATGTTGCTGTTCTGTTTCTTGGGGGGATTTTTGTCTGCTAACGCCAACGACGCATAAATGTTTCTCGACGCAAAACACAAGACCACTGGCTGCCAAAAATTACCTTGACTGACGCAAATATATTATTTTTCTTCATGGGCCAATAGTTTGCTTAACACTCTTAAAACATGTTGTGAGCTTGTACGACCAATAAGATTTCAGCCCATTCACGTGAATGGTTTAACAATTTATTGGCTGTCTTCGGTCTGACCAACCACAAAAGGTTTCTTGCAGATTGAGCACGAGCCTTTTAGAGAACCAATAGCAAGCCTTGGACAAACATTTTTGCACACTTCGATTTTTATTCCACTTTCGCGCCCCCCCCACGCCACATTTTTTTCTCATGCTTCTTCCATTTTAAAACTGCCTAGAAAATTAAAGTATTTTTTTTCCTCTTTTCATTTATAATCCTCTTTTTTTTTAAAAAAAAAAAAAGATTCGAGTTGCTGAACTTTAATTTTCCGCTTCTATTTTCCCTTTTATATATATAAAAAAGACTGCGGTTTTTGTAGCGTTTAAAAGAGCATTTAGTAGATAATAACCAAGAGGAAACGGCATACACACAAAAGGTAAGAATAAGAAGAGCACCTAAAAAAAAACTATGTATTAGCCATACGCGTTTTTTAAACAAATTTATATACGCGCACCTTTACAACGCGTTAGAGTTTTTAAAGCAAAAAAGAGTATGGCTGACTAAAAGTTATTCACTGTAGTGCTTTGTATATATTCAGCAATCGTATTTAAAAGTATACAGTCTTAGTTTATTTTGTACGCACTGTAATTGTTAATATTGTAGGCAGCGCTTGTTTTTCTTTTACACGATATAAAAAGGGTTAAAAAACGTTTCTTCATATTCTGTGCGTTTTCGTACAAAATTACACTTGCCCCACCTTTTTTTTTTTCTCCCGAAGATAAACCTTGAGAAACAGCAGTAGTATTATCAAAAAAAAGCGCTTATTTTTTTTTTGGAGATGGACGTTCAATCACTTACACCGCGAATTCGTCAGATTCTGCAGCAATCGGACTTGTCAACAGTGTCAGCAAAGAAGGTGCGGCGACAGCTTGAGAACGAGATGAGTACATCGCTGGATACGCACAAGGCAGATATTGACGATATTATTAAGATGCAATTCCAACAGCTCCACAACGAATCTCAGCAACGCCACCACGCACAGCAGCAGTATGTTCAGCAGTACTCTCAGCAAGGAGGGATGGGCGGCGTATACGGAGCTTCGCAGGCGATGCCTGGATTACAAGTTCCTGGCGGAGGGTATCCTGGGGGCATGCATCCTGGAGCGCCTGGAATGCCACACGGCGGCCCAGCTGGTATGATCCCGGGTGCAGGTGGTGATATGATGCCACCCGATGCCAACATTCCTCGTAAGCGTGGAAGACCGCGTAAGCCTGAGAACGAAAAGAAACTTCAGCGGAAGAAACGTATTCAGGATCCAAACAGACCCAAGCGACAGACTGGACTTTCAAAGCCTATGAAATTATCAGAGACACTAAGTGAATTCTTGGAACAAAAGTACTGTGCTCGTACAGATGTGGTTAAAAATCTGTGGAAGTATATTAAAGCTAACGAATTACAGGATCCCAGTGATAAGAGATATATTTTGTGCGACGAAAGGCTTCAAAAACTGTTTCATACTGAGCGGTTGTATATGTATACGATGAACAAGCTTCTTAATGAGCATCTTGTTAAGCCTACGCCTGAAGAAAATCTGGAAGCTATTACGTTGCTCAATTTGCCTCCTTCCCATCCAGCTGCTGCTGATAGTGCTGGTCTTATTGCTGCGACCTCTCCTAAAACTGGTTCCAGCTCGATGACTCCCAGTGCTGTGGCTCCTGCAAGTCCTGCTGTTAGCGATACGGGTGTTTCCGCTGCCAGTGATGCTCTGCAGACTGGTGAGAGCGAAAACGACGATGAGGATCGCTCGGTTGGTCATAGCGCTGTTCCAAACGTCCCGCCACAGACTACTTCGCCACTTGCCCTGCCGCCTCAGCCATCTGGCATTAATGGTGGCAGCAGTGCCAGCAACGCGTGATATTCTTTTTTCTTCTTTCTTCTACTTTCGCCTATGACGCGTACTTTTCCTCCGCTTTCCTTTTTTTTTTTTTTTTTGTCTTTTAGCTCCTTTCCTTCACCTGTCTTCTCCGCATATGTCACTCTCTTTTTTAACATTCAATATTAGCTTCTACGCTTTTTTTTTTTTTAAAAACTTCTATTCCCTTTTATTTATTCTCAAAAACATGAGCCAAAAATAAAATTTTCTATGGAAACTAAAAACTTATAAAAAGCAATTGTTAGTTCTTTTTGTCAGTACTAACATAGAATAGACCATTTTGTATCACTACGTTCTCTTTTGGATCGCCTGAGAATTAAATTAATCCTGGATACACATATGGTCTATTAAATTTAATAGCTTATTACTATTGTTTTTATTCTAGTTGAGAGAGTGCTTTGGTATTGACATGATTTTATTTTCTAGAGAAGACCTTCCCTTTTTTTTTGTGCATGTCTTGGTTTTTAGTTCAATAAAAGGAATAATAAAGGATTATGTATGTGGACTTTTTGTAGGATTTTTCCTTTTTGGTTATTTTTTTCCTTAGCATCACGTTGCTTTCTTTCTGACATTTTTATTTTAACTGTCTTTTATGCGAGACCAAGAGTTATTGTGGTGGATTAACTTGGTCATAAAGAAATTATTCTTTTCCTTGTATCAATAACACATGTTTGTGTTTTTTTTTTTTGGCCTTTTATGCGTTATTGTCCAAGCTCATCTTTAAGATGGTCTCTTTGACATTTTTTACTCTTTTTGAGATTCTTGTACACATGCAATAAAAAAAAAAGGAAAGAAAAGAAATCTTTTTCTTGTCCTGACTTTTTTTTTTTTTTTTGGCCAATTCTTCTCGTTTTTTTTTCTTCACTTCTTTTCGTTCTAACAAATATATTGCCAGTGTTTTTATTTATTTATTTTTCTCTAGAAGAGGGTGTGCATTCTGTAATAGTACTCTGTTGACAAACAAATTGTAACATCCAAATATCTTTTTATTCTAAATCTATACGACTCTTGTCTATTACTTTTTTTTTTTTTGGTTGCATGTCTAGCTAATGGACAAGTATTATAACCAGTTTTTTGGAAGTAATGAGTATCCACCGGATAAAAAAAAACCTCGTCCTGAAAGTAATGGTACTGATGATCTTGATAGTACAGTAGATGATCATGCAAGTAATGTTGGTGGTAGTAGTGGAACCAATAATAATCCTCAAACAAATAACAATAAATATCAGACACTACAAAGTCTAAATTTAGGACCACCCCCGCTGGACGGAGGTGCTAACACAAGAAAACAACGTCGTGAAAGCAATAATGATGCTCCAACACTTTCTCCATCTACGCCTCAGTACCATACGGAGAAGGGTAAGACTGACCCACATGATGCTTATCCACGCTTTCCTACTGCTGACATTTGGCCACCAACATACGAGGATACATTTAATCCTCCCATTGACAATGTTGGACAGGATTCAAAGCAGAAAACAGAGCCTCGCGAAACATACTTGCGCGCTGACGATGAGGATGGGTTTATTCGACCAAAACTCAAGATTCCGGATCCAGAAACTTGGCCACCAAACTCTGACAATGTTGATATGAAAGAAAAGGACAATTCATCTTCTGAGAAGCCCAGATATCCACGTATCACTTACAATGAATATGATCAAAAGGAACCCTACAGATATCCTGATTCGCCGCCACCGCTTCCTAATGGCGAGCCAAGTAGACCGCCGGAAAATCAGCGCAGCGCTCCTGACCCTACGCCGGGTGTATATCGTGAGCGTCCCGATGTGCCACTGTCTCCTCCAGGCAGATATCGTCATATGCCTCCAGGAAGAGGCCCACCAGATCAATACATGCCTCCAGGTCCTGGCTTTGATGAAAAGCGACCGTATGGGCAGCCGGGTCCACCTGGTCCACCTGGAGGTCCTGGTGGCAACCGAGAAAACATGAGAAGGATCCGCGATAAAGGGCTGAATAGAATGCGCGAGCTGATTATGCCATATATAGGAAAATGGGCGCAGTTGTCTCGCTCATGGGCCAGTCAGACAGTTATTATGCTTTTATTTATGGGCGTTGGATATATTCTAATGGCATCACTCGCACGTCGTTTAGCAGAAGATGCAGCAGCCCTTCTTATTGCTGCTTGCAATGCAGTGGATGCCGCATCCGATGCTGTAATTAATGCACCAAATAATGCAGCACTATCGACATTGAGAATGGTAGAGAAATCAGCAGAGAATATTATTGAATTTACTGCAAAAACACTTACTAAAATAATCGATATATTCGAGAATATGATTGTTTGGGTACTTAAACTTTATATTGGGACATATATTTGTTTTGCAGAACTTATTATTCGTACTGCACTTTCAATGGTTGCTCAAGCTGGAAAGATAATCACGGATGAGCTCAATAAAGCTATAGATGGTGTTGTTGGTACTCTACAAGATGTTTCTGCAAAAATTGCTCAAGGTGCGAATGATGCTATTGATGATATTGGTAAATTTTTCAAAGGAGAGAAAGACGACGATGATTCGGATAAAGATGCTATTGATACCGATAGCATTCGAAAGAAACTCGATGTTCATATTCCTGACGATTGGGTTAATAGTATTAAATCTCTAGAGGATAAGATTCCTACTGAGGAGCAGATTTTCGGTAACGTCACTAAACTTCTCGATATTCCTTTCAACATTATCCGTAAGGCGTTGAATAGCTCACTCGATGGTGTTGACATTAACCTAGTTGACAAGGTTCATTTAGAAACCGATAAGGAAGCCAATGTCTGCGCACACCCCATGGGTCAGGATTTACTAGTAGAAGTAGGTGAAGGCGCAGCTATGGTAATGTTTATTGCTGGAGTGGCACTTATTGGTGCTGGAATTGGTCTAATAATTTTTAAAGCTGTGATGGCTTGGCTCCGCGAATCCCGTTTCCGCGAACGTTTGGGAGAATTCCGCGAAAAAATTGCTGATTATAAGCCGCCATTCAATAGACGCGATATTTTTCACAAACCTGCCACCCGTCAAGAAATGGACTTGTTTATATTGCCTGGACATCCATGGCTTGATCGCATTACGCAGTTTATTGTAGAAAAGTTTGGAGATAATGAGCGCACTGCTGCTTGGCGTTGGTGGCTTCATTATGTATGGCATCCTCCTGCAATGGCTTGTTTTATTGCAGGACTCTTTGGACTTATTGCAATTATCGTACAGATTAATGCAATTGAAGATCTCCGTCGTGAATATATACCTAAACTGTCTAGAGAACTTGCAGAGTTCCAATATTATGCTATTGATCAAGGAGTAATTGGTGGAGTACACAATGATTCAGCTGATCTAGCAGACACAATTAATAAAAGCGTCAATGGAAGCGAAGAGGACCTTAACAATTCATTATTTGCTCCTGTTACCGAGGGAACAGAATCTTTGAACAAGACGCTTGACGACTTTGTTAAGAAGTATATCAATGGAATTCGTGACGTTTTTGGAGGCACCCCTCTTGAACAACCCATTGAAGGATTGGTAAACTGTACGTTGACAAAAAATATTCAGGCTATTCAAAAGGTACTAACTTATCTCAACGATTTTACCAAGGGTATCCATCTTCCTCGTGTTGAACAAGATGCACTTTATTCCTCGGTAAAATCTCTTCTAAAGCCATTAAATGCTACTGCTGAAGAATTGCGTATACTTGCAGTTGGTGTTTATGTTGCTGATGCGGATGAACTTGATCCTGAAACTTTCCAGCCTCATAGGGATATGGAAAGTTTGTTGGCTGCTGCAGAAACTAAGCTTTCTTCCGTAAATTCTGGCGATATAACTGATGAAGATGAAAATGGTGAGGAAGATAATTCTGAGACAGATAAAGACGACAAAGCTACTGGGTCTGGCGAAGCTGAGGAAGCGGATGGTGCTGTTAATCCAAAGAATGATGAGCCTAATAATATCCGGAAGCGACAAGAAGAGAATAAAGATGAAGAATCCGATACCACATCAGACCCTCCAAAAGAGTCTTCCGAGTCTAGTGATACTAACAAATCTAGCGAATCAAACACTACCGACGATTCAGATTTGGTAACAGATGAAAGTGACAGCAAACTCGACAGCTTAGATGACGAAAGCAAAGAGGAGGAATTTAGCTTCTCATACGATACTGTTCCCTTATCTGAGCTTTCTCGCGAAGAAATTGAAGGTGCTCAGAAGTTTGACGGTTACACAGGTGGTTTGATTGGCAGATTGTGCGACTCATACATTTCCAACCTAAAAAGTCAAATTCCTTTAATGATTGCGCTAATGCTTGTTTGGATTGTCATTGCTATTATTGGCGGTGTTAAAGTTGCCAAAGACTATGCACGGATTAAGCAGTACAACCTTCGTTAATCTTTTTTTACTGATACCTTTTTTTTTTATTTAACTAGGTTAATATTTATACAGTTCTTATAATATTATATAGCATGTTATTGCTACCAAATTTTATATTACCTTTGGCTAACCTGCTAACTGCACTAAGTTTAGAACTTGATTAATGGCGGATGTTTTTTTTTTGTTCTTGGCTGCAAAATACCACAAGCAAATTCTAAAAGCCGCAGTCTTTAATTTTTTTGTGTGGTCTTGCCTCCTTTTTCTCTATAAATTAGTTTTTTTTTTTAGGAAATTACACATGAGCAAGAAAGCAGAATTCTGCCAAGAAAAAAAAAAGTAAAAGAAAGACTTTAGTTCAAGTGAACGGCAGAAAGCAGCATTTATCCTTTAACAATGTGCATTACCTTTATTTATTGTTTTATTTTGCTTGCTTTCGTATACTGTATTTACCTTTTTATATTATTTCACATTTGTGTTGTGCACTACTTTACAATAAAAAAAAACACCTGCAGGTCACACACATCCACGTGTATACACTTTCTTGCAATGAGCAGGTCCTTGTCGTGGAGTGGCTTTGGAAGCAAAGTGGCTCAAGTACTTCCACAACTACAAAACCCGCTCAATTACAAACAACGGCGCAGACTAAGTAATATTACTAAACAACTAGGGGCTAGTAATTCCGCTCAAGAAAAAACTGCAGAGTCGTATCCCGAACCTGCGGACACAAAATTTATTGTAAGTATACGTTTGCATTATTCTGATATATTCCGGCACAGTGTTGGTAAACAAATGCTGTGTCGTGAGTTGCATAAAAGCTTCTTTTGCATACAGACAACAAGCCAACCAATTTTCAAATACTTGTTTACTAATTGTGTTGCATTTTTTAAACCACCTTTAATGTTGTAGATTGATTACCAGGACCTTCGTGAAACAGTAAAGTCTGTATGGCGCAAAAAACACTCTAGTGAAGTTATTAAAATTATTGCTTTTGTAATTCCCAAAGGCGAACAAACACCTGCCGACTATGTGGTTCTTCCAAATGGTAACTACCATACACTATTAGAAATACTTCATCCAAACGAAGGACAATGCGTGTTTTATGAGCTTGAAGATACATATAATAGCACAAATAAAAATTCAGTATTAAGCAGTTACAGTACGGATACCACGCTTTTTAACGAATTTATTGTGGTGCCTTTCCCAAGTGATAACTTTGACCAGTGTCCTATAAAATTAAACTCTATCGTCTTTGTCTAGTGTAAAAAATTGCTCTAGAGAAAACATTTCAACTCTAGAAAAAAAAAATCTAAAAGTGCGGCTTTTTTTTTTTGTCATCTCTGCTGCTACTGCTTGTTGCTGTTTAATGATACAACAGATACTTTGAGTGAATATGCGTCTTTTACCTATAGCGAATTTTAAATTATTATTAATAATTTTAGTTTATAACTATAAATTAAACTGTAAAGTGTGGGTTTTTTGTTTATATAGCAGCAGCAATAAAAATAAATTTTAACACAAATAAATATATAATTTACTACAATTTGCTTGTTTCTATAATTAAGTTACAAACGAAAAATTAAATTGCTGAAACGTCTTACTACGTACAGCAGAACTACTGTCAGTGTGGCCGAGTGGTTAAGGCGTCAGACTTGAAATCTGTTGGGTTATCCCGCGTAGGTTCGAATCCTGCCGCTGACGTATAATTTTTAAAAAATTTTGTTATGCTTGTTATAATGCATAAATAACGCACATGCTTCATAAGTTATTCAGTACACATCATGTCAATTTATTGAAAAAATTATTTTTTTGCTAGGCTTGAAATGAATATTCAACTCTCCTTGTTATAAAATTATTTTTTTTTTTATATTTTGAGCAATGTTATGTGTATATTTATTGGTTTATGAACTAAAGACGATAGAATGAGATCACCACTTTGTAGCAGTAGTTGTTGAAAGAACTGGTATTAACAAACACCAATTACAATACCAGTTAGTTATGCAAATATATAATGACAACATAATCCTTGCTTTAACTTATTTTGAGCGATAATTAATTACTGTTTGCCAATAAGAAGATCCATTACTATTTATCTAACATCAATATTTGCTATTTAATACTGCTATAGTTAATATTACCAACATTTGCATGCATAGTTACAGATTGTAAAATAGTAATAATATGGTAGATTTTGCTGTAGTAGTTATATTCATAATCTTAACGCTGTAGTATTACAGTAGTCTAGGACATGTTCAAAAGCCTATATCCAAATAAAACGCGGCTTGGCATTCCAACGTAGCAACATGTAGGCTATAATAAAGAATCCAGTGCCTATTGAAATGTTAATTACAATAGTCTGCCATAATGTAACCACATTAAGAGCATACGCAGTTATTAAATCTGTACCAGCTTTATAGCAGAGATCATTACTGGCTTCGCATGTAAAAACCAGTCCATAAAACTCATTTTGTGCTAGTCCTGAATATGAAAGATAGAATATACTTATGTATCTAATCCAACGAAGTACTGGAGTTATTGAGTCAGTATTGGCAAAGTTTCCGATAAAAAGTGAAAGCCAGTTTAAAGCAACAGGAGCAAGAACTCCTGTGACCTCAACCTTTTTAACAACCATTGCCATCATAAAAGCAAACCCGATATAGCAATAAATGTGTATCATGTTGATTGCCAAACCAATAAAAAATTTTCCAGCCTGGTACTGCAAATGGGCAATTAAATAGATACCAGTAAACATAATTCCATATGAAATACAAAGCACCAGAAATAGAGTTAGCGCCCTAGCAAAAAAATAGGTTGTCACTCTGTACATGCCACTCGACCTTTCGCGGAACAGCACATTACGCCTGTTGTTTGCAATGTCGCAGATTAGATCTGCGATCATTACTAACAATGTTGATCGGGCTTCCCCACAGCCCGATCTCTTTATAATAACATTTAGGATGGGTTCCTTGTGGAAACCGTGTTCTTTCTTTTATAATAGTTGTTTCTACAAATATACACTTGTAGTCAGTGACTTGTTGAAAGCAGGAATTAAAACGCTAAGGAAATTGACTATACAAACAGAATAGTCTACATTTTTTTTCACTGAACTACTTTTAGTTACTGATTGAATTGTTTGTTTGTTCCGGAACAATGACAAGTGGTACTCCAAAAAAGAAGTCAAGCCGCCGCTCAGGTAAACTCCCTGAGCCACTGAGCTCAAGCAGTATGGACTTGCAGGACAATCCATCAACATTGGATGTTTCATCAGTTCGTGAGGTTGCCGAAACGCAGTTTGTAGATGCAGATGGCGGGCTAATGGATGACGAGGAACTGGATGAGGAGGAACCTGACTCAGTGTACCAGCAGGTACAGGAACTTGAGGATGCAA
>KZ303568.1:14680-42543 GCA_002705745.1 Coemansia reversa NRRL 1564 | reverse complement strand
ATAAGCAAAAGAATAGCTTATAAAAGAAGAGCAAAAAAGTGGCCGTGTGCTAGCTATGATGATTGTTTAAAGGTTGTTATGGGGTGACAACTAAAAATAATTTTTAGCATATAGTAATTATTATTATTTTAAAATAAACTACGAAAAGTAGTATAAAAAAAAAACTTTTCTAAAACTACAATAGTGTAAAAAAAAATGCTAAAGCGATTATTTGTATACTTAAAAAGAAAGAATATAAAAATTGACTTTGTGCACAATACTTTGCTTAATAAAATGTGCGGAGAACTTTTGCATTTACTGCATAAACATATGGCTGTATGCTTTCTAAGTGTATAAAATAGCAAAACGGGAACATTGTGGGGAAAAACGGGAACAATCCATTTTGGCTGGCCAACAGAACTTTTTGCTCCCGGCCATGACTGCAATTTGTGTGGGGTTGCACCCTTTTTCAGATGGCTATGACTGGTCATATCCAACGTTATAAAGTATAGATCATGTGATGCATCATGTGATCCCTGGCACTTGAGGCCAGACTTTTTTTATTTACTTTTATCATTTATTAATTATTAATGAAACATATCTTTCTTCTACTTGATAGTTGTAATAAACTTTCTCCATAAAAGTTGTCACAGACTCCACTGTACTGGAATTTTCTGGGTCAAAACATGGTGCATCCTTTATCTAGAGAATCATATGTGCATGTGGAGAGCCATGCTGCTGAAACTCTATCTGATGATAGGCATCCTCAATTTTGTAGCATGCAAATGGACCATATGGACTCATCCGCATTTTACGTAGCTCCCAAAGTCATTCCTCAAAATACCTAGCACAGGTAATCAGATCTAATTGTACTAAGCATTTTTCTTGCTAGGCAACAGTGCCTTGGCATTAGCAAGTACTGATGCATAATCACTATCAGGATTCTGGCCATCATGGTTGTCTATGATTCCTCTTAGAATTACCAGCAGCTCAGGCCATTTAATCTCTGCAGCTGTAATTGTAGCAAAGAATGTCAGAAAACCAAGCTGCTGAATCATTTTCATGATCTTTTGCTTCTGATTCAGCCAAAATTCTGTAGATGACTGTATGCCAGAAAGAATCTTATAAGCCTTGTCATTTTTCAATCATCTAGCTAATATGTGCTGGATTTATAGCATCGGCAACAGTCAGTGCACTTTGACTAGGTCTGTGTCTATACAAACAGATGCCTAGATTATTATTCATCTGTTTTAGCTGTTTTTTACAATCCATGAAAAGAAGAAAATCTGGTCGTTCAGCTACATGATGATCAGAACTCCAAGCAAAAGACTTGTAAATGTCAGCCAGCGATATTGCCTTGCCTTGATATACCGGAGACATTTTCTGACCATAGAAAATTTTTGGAAATGCCAAAAAGTCAACATCCTCATCCATCAGAAGACCAGTGGGCATATTTCCTTCCGCAGGAGCAATTCGATGTGCAAATAAAGTTTCCAGGTTTTGTGGTCTGTCTGCATTTGCACGAGTAAGCTGGTGTCCACTGTCACTACTGCTACCACTGCTGTCACTGTCACTATCACTATCACTGCTGTTGCCATTATTCTCATTATCCAGTGCCTGGATGGCATTCTACAATTAATTTTAAAGTATAGTTAAAGTCATCTAAAGTTTTAAGCTCAGGACACAGCAATTCCTAAAACTTTAGAGGAATTTTAACTTTAGAGTGCATGGGTATCAGCAAGGTACCTCCAGCTTAATTACATGTCACGTAAGTTCACGTGACTTATTATATAACTATTTTTTTTGATGGTTTTGGCACTCCCTATAGCCAAATGGCTTCTCCGAGGGAGTGGCTTATAAAATTGTTTTCTCTGTCTGTCTGTCTGTCTGTCTGTCTGTCTGTCCGAGATCAGTTCCACTAATTGTGATTATATGCACAGCAAATAGTATTTTTGACAATCACATAATTTTAAATAATTTTTTAAATGAAGAAACTCAACTCCCCTTTATGCATGACTTGGCTCAGTTCACTATGACTGTGCAGTTGACATTACACTTGACATTATCATGCTGTAAAGTATTAAATGTGTAGTACATTTAAAAGAAATAGTGTATAATAGTAAATAGTGTATATTTAAAAATATTGGGTATTTTACCATTTTTAATAAAATTTTAAAAGTTAGATAGTTTAATACAAATTATTAGTAACCTATCTTTGTAAGGAATGCCTAAATTGTACACAAACAATTGACTACTTTCAGGAATTTAAAGTTTTGATAGCATTGTCCTCATTTTTAAAAGCATCTAGTAAAAGAAATTGATTAAAATGTCAAATCAGCATACTACAGAGCAGCATCAAAACCAACCCAGCCATATAGTTACAGTTGAAGAACGAGAGCGAAACACAGCTGCTCGTGCACAAAGATGTAAAAATCTTAATCAACGTGCAGCAGAACAGGCTGAAGATACCACTGCTTGTAGACAGAAGCGTGCAAATCCTACCCAACATGCACAAGAGCAGGCTGCTGATACCATTGCTCATCAGTGAAGGTGTACTGATTCTGGCTATCATGCACAAGAGCAGGTGTGATACTGATTAACGAATCTGTATCAAGGTGATTGCATGTATATGCGCACATATATATATGCAATCACAGCACCTATTAGTTTCTAGATGGCTTCCTTAGCTTGTTTGAATTGTTTAAGATTATAATAGTATTCACTAGTAAACCTCTATTAAATTTGGTAGCACCTCTGGTTCGCTGCTAGTGGAAATCATTAACATGGAAGAACAAGTAGCGAATATGGCTAGGTAAGTAGCCGAGTTACAGGAGCAACTTACAGCAGCCAACGAAAGGTGGACGCAGCTGCAAGCACAGCCAAACAACAACATGCAAGCTCAACAGAACGCGACCACAGACATTGCATGCTCGCAACTATTTGTACAAATGGCCATGATGATACCCCCATTGCAGACCAAGGAGGGAAAAAAAAGCTTGGCCGTTGGACAGTGGTTGGAATCTGCCAACCAGATGATGAGCGAGGCGCAGGCGAAGGACCGCCAGAAGGTCTTGGTAGTACTTTCAAAACTACCGCCAAGCGACCAGGAGGCATTCCATACACACTGCCGTGAGCATAATTTGGATGAGCATTCTTGGGCCATCACTGTCTCGGTGCTTACCAGGCATTACAGCGGTGCTATTTCCAAACTGGATGCTGAGGCTCAGCACAGATTTCTTCGCCTCCCAACAGATTCAGATTCATTTGAAGAATTTCTGGCAAAATTCATGACGCTGTTTTTCCAATATGGTGACAAACTCGAGGACCAGCATGTTGTGAGACAGTTGGCAGTGTCGCTGCCGACAGCTGTACAGCAGCAACTGATTCTGAATGCACATGGTGACGAAAATTTGAAATGGGGTGACATAGTGGCACTGGGCAGGTCGCAATTCCACACAGCAAATGCAATGAATGTGGATGCACTTTCAACGGGTCATGAGGATGCTGATATGCCAAATTCAGCTGATGAGATTAACAATATTTCATCATTTGTTACAGGCAAGAGGAGCGGGCTCCTGAAGATGCCCTTGTATCAGAAAGTTGTGAAACACTGCGGTTCTTGGGAAGAATATTGCAGACGCACGGGCAAGAATCTCTGTCTTGGTTGTGGCAGCGCGGATCACGTCTGGAGCAAGTGCTCGCTTAACCACCCAAAAGGGAGAGGGGATTAAGTGGACGGGAGTCCTTAGTCCCTAGTTTATCTTTGGTAGCTGTTTCAGGTTTAGTTAACAAATCAGCTCACCACAAAATCTCCCCCGCAGACCAGTTGTTGGTTGATGGACACATCCGCAGACATGCCATACATACACTTGTTGACAATGGATCGCAAATCAGCATTGTACATCCCAGAGTATGCGAGCGTTTACGTATAGGCATAGAAAAGCTTGATTCTCTGCAGCCAATGCGGATGGCAAGTGGACAGGCATATAAAGCCGCTGAAGAATACTGCAATATTTCGATTGAATATGCTGAGACGACAGTGAATGTTGCATATTTAGTTTTGGCAATTGCCGAGGACATCATTATTGGCAATGATTGGCTGAAACACAACGCAGGTGTTATTGATTGTAAATCAGATACTGTTGAATTTGGACCCTGTGGTAAGCGCCAAATGATTTGTGGCAATAATGCAACCAAGTCGCTAGAGCAATTGAAGCCATTATTGATACATGGGTTAGAGCTGGCTCACAAGAATGACGAGATCGATGAGTGGGGCTGGAGTCGATTGGAGTGGCCCAACAACAGGGTGAAGATTGCAGCAATTTCGATGTCGCAAGAACGCCAGCTGGATAAATTATGTGCAAAGTATGCCGGCGTTCTGGATGAACCACTGACGGGACTGCCAGTGAAGGGTGGGCCCGAAATGGAAATACATTTGAAAGAGGGCACAGCACCCATCGCTAAGCCATTGTACTGCTTAGCACATGCAGAAACGGTGGAATTGGAGTGCCAACTGGCCGAGTTACTGAAGAAAGGTTATATCAGACCTTCCTCGAGCCCATGGGGCACCCCGGTTTTATTTGTGAAGAAAAAGGACAGTTCGCTACGACTGTGCGTGGACTACCGTGGATTAAATCAGAAAACAATCCGTGATGCTTTTCCGATGCCGAGAATTGAAGAGTTACTTGATGATACCTGGGGTGCGACTATATTTTCGAAAATCGATTTGGTCCAGGCATACCATCAGGTGCGCATCCATGAAGAGGATATACCTAAAACAGCTTTCAGAATGAAATCCGGGTCATTTGAGTACACTGTTGTTCCATTTGGATTAACAAATGCACTGGCCGTTTTTCAACGAGTTATGAACCATGCGCTGATGGATTTACTTGGAAAAATATGCATCGTGTATTTGGATGACATTTTGGTATTTTCACAAAACACACAGGACCACGTGCGTGATTTGGATGCAGTGCTCGCATGACTGAAAAAGCACAACTTGTGTTCCAAGCCCGACAAGTGTGCTTTCTTCCAAAAATCTATCGATTTTCTTGGCCATCAGCTATTAAAAGATGGTATTGCGATGGATCTGATGAAGGTATCCGCTGTTCGCGAATGGAAAACACCGGAATCGACTACTAACATTTGCACATTCTTGGGTTTGAGCAGCTATTACCGGCATTTTGTTAAGGACTACGCAAAGATAGCAGTGCCGATGACGGATATTCTGGCGCTATCATCATTTGCATGGAATGAGCAGGCTGATGCCGCATTTCAAAAACTTAAGCAGCAATTATCCTCTGCGCCGATTGTGCAGCAATTTGATCCAAAATTACCAATCCGGGTGGAAACAGATGCGTCAGGTACAGCAATCAGCGGTATTCTTCACCAGAAGCATGGCAGTAATTGGTAACTGGTAGTATTCTATTCGGCAAAAATGATGCCAATGCAACAGAATTACCCTGTGCATGAGCAAGAATTACTTGCAATTGTGGTTGCACTCGGCATCTGGTGGCACTATTTGGCAGGTGCGGATTTTGAACTCATTACTGACCATGAATCCATTAAGTATATCCGGATGCAGCGCGATTTGTCAAAACGCCAGCTTCGTTGGCTGGGTGTCATTGAGCAATTCCCATTTAACCCGGTATACCGGAAGGGTTGCAAAAACGTGGTTGCTGACAGTCTTTCCTGATCACTGACAATGCAGGCTGACAGGGTTCTTGCCAAAAGAAGCGACAATACCACGCAAGCAGAACAATCCACCCCTCGAATAATGGTGGAACCTGATACCCCGACCCCCACCTCACCTTGCGTAGACGGGCCAACAGTGCCTAGACCGACAACTCCTGAGCCGACGACGGCTGAGCCGATCACTGAACTGGCAGGGCAACATAAATCACCGATCACACCTGCTCCATCAGCCACACTGGCAGCACATGATATGGATGAGTTGACAGATGCATTGAGCCGCTGGTCGTTAAGCACATTGACAGTACCGCAATCAGAATCTAATTCATTAAAGGTACAGTTGCTACACGATAAGGCGGTACTACCCATTAAAGTACATGATGATGATGCTGGATTTGATGTGAGTTGCGTTGAGCAGATTGACATTGCTCCAAAAATGCAAGTAACTGTGCCACTTGGAATCACTGCCAAGGTGCCAAAAGGCATGTTTTTGCAGCTGGCACCATGCAGCAGATTGGCAAAGAAAGGCATTGCATTACTAGGGACCTTTTAAAACCCCCAAATTTACAGGTTTTTTTCAATTTTGCAGATGATTTAACAGGTTGGTTAATTTTGAAATTAACCCAACTCCAATTTAACAGATTCCTTTTTGCAAAATGTTGAATTTTCCAATTTGGACAGGCAAAATATTAAATTTTACAATTACAATTTTTGGATTTGAACTTTGCAAAAAGATTTTACAAGTTCGTTGAATCTGAGCTAAAGAGTTGATAGTATTTTGAATTCACTGTTTTTGCTTTCTTAGCTCTTTTTTTTACAACGATTAGTTAGATTGGTCCTTCTAATTTAGTATAGCTATCCACTGGCACATTCTCGGCGAGCTTTATTTACTGCAGCAGTTTGAATTGTGATGGGCAAAACATGGTTCTTTCTTCAAATTTATATGGTTAGCACTCTAATTAGCTTCAATTGACCGACCCTCTTGCACCCAGCTCTACTCAACCCCCAGCAGTACACCCAGCTTCACTTAACTCCCTTCTGCATTGTAACCGGTACAAATATGGTGCTCTATAAGCTATTCAGGACTTGGTGTTGGGTTGGGTGGAGTTAGTGATGTGTTAAAACTTGTATAGAGAACGTTGCAGCACTCTAAGTAAGTATTTCTAGTGTTTAGAATGCTGATTCATTTAATTTTTTGTATGTTTTTTCTAAGTATTTTAATTTTTCTAGTTGACAGCTAACCATTACATTTATTTCCATACAATATACTGCAACCCACATGTAACTTTTGCTATAAGAAGAACTTTCATCTTTGTAATGTTGCATGATAAATTTAACATTTGACATTTTTACTTTATAAAGAGGTTAAAGCAGCTCTTGTAGCATATTTTTGTTTAAGTTTAATATTGGTAAATATAAAGGTAATTTGTTAAATAAGATAAAACGCACTGCTACATGTCTATACACCCACACAAAAACATCTTGTGTTATAGGATATACAACTATCAAAAAATGATCGTGAATTAAACCAAAAAGTAAAATGAGATGATACACTAAAGTTTATAGTTACATTTAAATGGAATAACATACACATTTATATTTAATGTTCGAACTTATGCAAGCACTGTCATACAATAACATGGTAGAGTTTTTATAGTACAATATATTTATTAAGTATAAGAAGTTCACTGGATGTATTAGACATTATAAAAGTGATTTTATCTGCTGTGTGTTATTTATAGGGGTTTTAATAAGCTTGCTGTGCATATATATGGGGGTTTAAGTAGGTTTGCAGGTGTATAGGGTTTAGAGGGGGGGTGTTAAAAATGCTTTGAGGGTTAAAAGGTTAGAAAAATACATATATAAACCACAATATAAGTGACTAATATGGGTTTTGGAGGCTTAAAGTTTTTGTAAAATGTTTCTGCAAAATGTTTTTAAAAGGTCTCAAACATTTTCACGTTTGGGGTGTTTGAAAAATGTTTCTGTAAAATGTTTTTGTAAAATTTTTTAAAAGGTCCCTACTTGGAGGAATTATTGATGCTGGATACCGTGGTGAGATAAAGGTAATATTGCTGAATACCGGATCAGTGGTAGTTTCGTTGGCATGTGGCGACCGGGTAGTGCAGTTAATCCCAATTAAAATTGAATTACCCACAGCTACGCAGGTGGATAAGTTGGATGATTCGGAGCGTGGGTCAGCCGGGTTTGGCTCTTCGGGGATGGGGAGAATAGCGGCCATACGGATGGCCGCTGTAAAATCCCTGGGCAAAATGGTGAGCACAAACCCCGATGACTCATTTAAAGGTGATAGCAAGCTGGATTTGATTGCAAAGCAGCTGGCATCAGGCACGGCACCAGAGTTGCTGGCGGCGAAAAAGACACTTGCAAAATATTATAGGCAGGATGGCATGCTCTTTAAGAAGGGGCGCAAGTGCATGGGTAACCAATAGGATCGCAAATTGCTATTACGCGAGTTCTACGATAGTGCATTACACCCAGGCGAGGGTGAGACATATCGCGCACTTTCAGAATTGTTCTTTTGGCCCGGAATTTATCAGGATTGCACAGTGTATGTACACGGATGTGATCAGTGCCAGCGGACGAAATCGAGCAACAAAACATCTGAGCGGCCACTGCAGCCACTCGCAATTCCGAAACGCAACTGGGCAGATGTCAGCATGGACTTTATTACACATTTACCAAGAACGAAAGATGGTTATAATGCTATATTAGTAGTTGTCGATAGACTGTCAAAAATGGCTCATTTTATCAGCACTCGAGATAAGGCCAGTGCCCGCGAGATAGCGCAGTTATATTTTGAGCAGATTTATCGTCTACACAGGTTACCAACATCAATTATGTCAGATCAGGATGCGAAATTTACATCATCATTCTGGAAGGAGTTGTGGAAGATCACCGGCACAAAACTGAATATATCAACAGCAGGCCATGCATAGATGGATGGGCAGATGGAGCAAGTAAATCAAGTTCTGAAATCAATGCTCCGTGCAACATGTAACCACCATCAGACCGATTGGAAGTTGCTGCTGACACAGGCTGAGTTCATGTATAATGACTGCACAAACGGTTCAATGAAGCACAGCCCTTTTTATGCAAACTGTGGTTACAACCCACACACAGCTGCAGACCTGGTATTTGATGTCGAGAGAGATGATTCATCACCAAGTGCTATACTGGATAAACTTCGGAAGGTTAACACAGAGGTAAGGGATAATATTGAGTTTGCACAGCTACGGATGATCGAGAGCCATGACCAGAAGATTGAGAAGGTTGAGTTTAAGAAAGGCGATCTTATACTCCTCTCATCTAAACTAACGACGGCACCCTACCTGCAGAACCGACCAAGCACCTCACTGCAGCACAAGTGGTCAGGTCCTTATGAAGTTATTGAAGCTGTCAGCAAAAATGCATACTGACTGAAGCTCCCTGACACTTTGCACATTCATCCAGTGATTTCTGCATCTTACCTCCAACGTTATCACAAACCAACAGAGTTCCAGCGCCAACACCTGACAGAACCACCTCCAGTGGAAGTTGATGGCCACTTGGAATATATTATTGAGGACATTGTTAGCCACTGCACTAGATGCAAGAAACGTGAGTACTTGGTCAAGTGGCAAGGATTCTCGACAGACAAGCAGACCTGGGAACCAGAGCCATACCTCCGAAATGCAAAGTCCATGCTGGACCATTACAAGAAGGAGCATGGGCTAAAGTGAGAACCGCCAGAGTCGGTTCTTTGAGAAGGGGTGAATGTGATACTGATTAACGAATCTGTATCAAGGTGATCACATGTATATGTGCACATATATATATATGCAATCACAGTGCCTATTAGTTTCTAGATGGCTTCCTTAGCTTGTTTGAATTGTTTAAGATTATAATAGTATTTACTAGTAAACCTCTATTAAAGCAGGCTACTGATACCATTGCTCATCAGCAAAGGTGGGCTGATTCTGACTATTGTGCATAAGAGCAGGCTGCCAACACTATTTCTCATCAGCAGAGGTGCACTGATTCTGACTATCATGCATAAGAGCAGGCTGCTGATACTCTTGCTCATCAGCAGAGGCACACTGATTCTGACTATCGTGCATGTAGTTTATAGCGTTTTTATTTGATATTTCAATGCTATTAATGAAATAAAAGAATAGTTAGAAACTTAAAACAATTTGTATATTAAAGCTTAAATCGTTGTTGCCTTGGTCTCTCCAATTCACTAGCCTAACAATTCTATTAAGCTATTGAATATGAGATGTGAAGGACTTCAAAAGAAAACGAAACTAATGTTGAGTGAGAGGAGGGCACCTTAAAAGGGGCCCTCCAAGTCCTTGATTAAATTCTTGGTCATCAGTGTAGTCATGAGATACGGACAACTGAGGAGAAGGTCTTAAGGGAAATGAATGTCTTGAGGGAAAGTGATCATGAAAAGATAAATGCAGGAAACACTGCACTACTGTGCGTCCACAGTAGCGAGATTTCCTATACCAAGAACAATCTGACCAATAAGGGAGACAAGGATGGAGGCAAGGATGACCAGCCAAAGAAGTCCAAGGGTACAACTTTCCAATTTAAAGTTGGTGGTGCTGCTATTTTTGCAGCCCATGCAGCTCTTCCCTCATTTGGTTTACAGGAAGCTTGGATTTTGGATTCTGGTGCAAATGCTTCTACCTGCAACAATGCAAATGCATTTCTGGAAATCAAGGATGAGTCTGGCAGCATAACTACTATGGGTGGAAATGCAGTTGATGTTTGTGGCCGTGGAACTACTGTCCTGGGAAACAAAATTGTAATTGACAATGTTTTGCATGTCCCCCAATCTGCACTAAATCTTTTGTCCATTTCCAGACTCACAGCAAATGGCCATAGAGTACTTTTCAAGAAGGAGCATGCCTTCATATACAAGGACAATCAAGCAATTTGAGGCATTTTTGTACACAATGGGCTGTATCCACTGACAGAAAACTCAGGCAGTGACAATAAACTGCTTGCAAAAGCCCCTAAGATCATTGACTTTACTGCAGCTGACATGAACAACCACAGTACAGACAGAAATATTCAAGGTAAGTACATTGCTGCAGACCCTCCCACTGCCCTTACTGCAAATAAGCCTCCCACAGGAAGAACAATGGATGCTTTGCTGCTACATGAAGTTCTTGCACATCCCTCTGAAGCATACCTGAAAGCATTTGCAGCTAAGGCTGGCATCAGAATAACTGGAGTGTTTCCCAATGACTGCATGGTGTGCATAAAAACAAAAACAACTGAAAAGCCTCACAAAGGCAAGCTTATAGGTTCTGCTACTCAGCCACTCCAAGTTGTGCATTCTGATGTTGGAGTAATGTGTTGCGAGGGCCGAATGGCTCTCAGACATTAACCATGAGCTGTGCCACACAAGACGTAATAGGGGTCATGAAATGCATTCAGAGCAATGTTGCATTGGAAGTGATTAATCCCCTGACTTACAATAACCAAGATATGATCTTACTCATATCCTGGTAATAGTTACAACAGGAATTAATTGCAAGAGGTGTTGGTGAATCTGTATAAAAGCAAGATGATCAACAATAGTTTTCAAATGTGTTTCATTAAGAAGAATAAAGATTCTTTAAACTATAGTCAATTGCTTCACTAAAGATACACGGCCACTTGCCACAATTGATTTTATTCTTCTTCTTATTTTATAATCCACTTTTTGGATTTAGTCAAAATGGAAATTGATGCTCCTGTTGCAGGGACGTCTAAGGGCAAGAAGCCTGAAGATGTCCCTATGAAGGGAAATCTTTCTAAATATTCACTAGAGGAGTTTCCGGACAATTATGCTAAGACTATTCCAGCAAAAGCAGCTGAATTGCTTGCATTGCTAAAAGGTAATGTTGCAGAATTTTATGGGAATCCTAGGAAAGATGGCAGATCAAGTTGTAGTTGGGCAGCTCTTATAATGAGCTGGAGGCGCAGACCTCTTGCACCAGTAGACGAATCATTGGTAGTTGGAGCCATACTTGAGAGACTTGCTGGTGACACCAAGGAATCCATCGGGGATGAAATTTACGACTCACTTGAGGCACTGCTCATGACAGTCCAAGACACATTCCCACTGGTAGAGTATCAGTAAGACCTTTTGGATAACATTAGAAGCGGCAAAGCATTCGAAGATGTAAACTGATGAAATATTTGCAGAAAGGTTAAGTGGTACATTGACGACTTGGAAACTCTACAAGTGGGATTGGCAGCACTTGGAGATGCACTGCAAAAGATGTTTCCGATAGAGTGGAAAATTTTGGATTTGCATACAGCTATGATTACAATGGAAGAATTGACTGCAGCAGTGTCGAGACTGGACAGGATGATGTTAGTTGATCGGAAGATGAAGCCTAAGCCTTTTGGTAATATGGTAAAGTCAAAGGCAGTTTCAGGAGCAGTTACTGAGTTTAAGGAGGTGTCCACTCCAGTTAAGGTTACCAGAACAGCCTCTTTGTCAAGTGCGGCTGCTGTCATTGATAGCCTAGCAAATACCACGACTGCATGCAAGGCTGTGCGTAAGCATGCTAAAACTTGTGCCCAACTATCTGAGCTCAAGGATATAAAAGCATTAATGAAAACTCTGAATGTCATAGCATCAGATGTCAAGACAAGTGAAACGGCAAATAAGTCGGTGGCTCTGCCCAAAAATAAGAAACCAGCTGCAAGTGCTGGCTCCGGTAAGGGAAACGCCTGAGCGGCTATGTTCGGCCTATGGTTACAGGAACTTTTATAAAACACTCTAGTAATCAGAAGTGTAGTCGCTGTAATAACATGCATTGGACTTTTCTTGAGTCTATTGTAATAGGCAAAAAAAATGATCAGGACGGTAGCGGATCCCGGAGCAGCAGTCTCGCTGATAAGGCTAGAGACAGCGCAGCAGCTTAATCTTAACATTTCAACTGATAAATGGCCACAGTTGCATTCACCATGGAGCAGCGAGCCTTACCAAGCTTTTGGCACAACTAATGCACGAGTGTGTATTAAGAATGGTCCAAAGCGGTGGATATCGTTGGTAGTTATCGATTGTGAGCAGCCCTGGGATATGCTTCTTAGAAACGCGTATCTAAATCAGATGAACATTCAGCTTATGATACCAGCAATGGTCCGACAGTTACAATGAAAGGGAAGGCCAGTACCTACAGAAGGTGATACAGTTACAATCGATGAGGAGCTATATACTGAGCAGACTGAAGCTACAGCAGAGGCAACTGAGGCAGAGGTAGGTTCCGCAAGTCATGACAAGGTACCTACTATGCCAACAGACGACAACTATGCCGAATTAGGTGAAGCAGATTTGATAGTGACTTCAGATTCAGGTTTGGATGTTGTACCAGAGTTGAGCACTGACCGCGAAATTCAAGAGCTTACTAATGTTATAACTATTCATCCGCAAAGATTGTGTGCAAAGATTGGCCTGCCTGCGGATTTCTTTGTAAACAGTCAGGGTAACGATTTTTTTGAGAATGACAATTTGTATCCGAGCATTTCACGAGCAAGTGTTAAGGAGAGGATTAAGCACCAATTGACTGACCCGGCTGACGAAGAAAGGCTGTTGGATAAGTTGATAGACATGGGTGCTTCGACATTGCATGAATATCCATCGGGATGTCCGCCGTCTGCTGCTTTGAAACCGATCAAGCCACCAATGCGCAAAGGTGCTCAGTTGCTGTTTACTATACAGCATTCTATTAGCGAGGTAGCACATGAGGCACGTGAGAAGTTTGTTGAACCACGTCTTAAGTATGGCATCGATGAACCAACACAAGCATATGCACAGATGCCAGTTTTTACACTACCAAAGCCCAATACAGATGTGAGATGGGTGCTTTTTGATGATACCACAAACAATGTATTGAACATGTTACACCTAGGGGTGCATCTGGCAACACCACTTGAATGGATACAGCTTCTAAGGGATGCTAAGCGCCTAACTTCTATTGACCTGGCCTCCTTTTTCACGGCTATCCGCTTAGATCCGAGTATACGGGATTACTGGTATTATCATAGTGGAAACAATGGACGACTGCATACCAATCGACTGGTTCAGGGTAATTCTGAGTCACCGGCAATTGTGGAAGGCTTTATTGAGCATATCTTTAATGAAGTACCCAAGCTCACAGGTAAGATGTTGTTGTATATTGATAACATTTACATGAAAAGCACGAGTGATGATGTCAAGGCACATATTCGAGATGTGGGCCATTTGGTGCTAGTATTGAGACAGTATAACTTGGTTATCAATTTGCCAAAGAGCATTTTTGCTGCTACTGAAAACATCGAGGTACTGGGTATGCGGTGGTCAGCGAACCGGGAATAGAAAGTACCAGATCATCATATTGAAACACTGCAGACACTGGAGATGCCGCAAACAGTTATCGAGGTACGGCAAATGGCAGGCGGAGTTAATGCTATCAGCACTCACTTACCCTGGGTGCAAGCAGCATTACTGCCTTTTTATGCTAAGACAGGTAAAGCTCGATTAACCAAGGCAGATTGTGAAGAGTTACGTCCTAAATGGAAGGATCTGATACAGTGCTTACAGGAGATATGGAGCCTATATATTCCACCACCAGGAGCTCCGCTTACGCTGTGTGTGGATGCTGCTGCTGCAGGAATTGGAGCTGTATTATTGGCCTACCATGTACTGGACAATGCCGATGATGATGATGAAGTAGCACCAACTGAAGAGAAGTTACTTCCTGTTGCATATTTCTCTAAGGTATTCGATGGTGTGCAAGGCTATCATCATTCAACTTGGCGCAAAGCTAAGGCAGTAGTTGAAGCAGTCAAACACTTCTATGCTTACCTGGATGGTTGTGTCAACTTGTGGATCGAAAGCGATGCTTCCAATGTTATTGGCTTGTATTCACATAAAACTGCAAATGATGGTGATGACATCAGTTATTTCAGGGCAGAGCTGACGGCGTTGGGAGTAACTCGGGAGATGTTAGTTCACTGACCAGGTGAGCAGCAACTGACAGCTGACTGGTTATCACGTGCACGAGAAAACATTCATCCGCAAAAGTTGTCCACTGCCACTGGGTCAACCTCTGTTGGATTTGGCGCTGATATTGCAATAGTTGGCGGTATTGAATTCGAGTCAGCTGCTGGGAGCACAGATAGTTTTGCCACAGTAGGAGAGCAGTTGTCAGAGGATTCAGAACCCGTGATAGTAGGCATGATGACAGCTGAAGAAGATGACAGTGATATAGAGAGTGTAGATCTTGAGGAGGATAGTGAGGAACATTGGTCCGAGCATGAGGATACAGTACCGACGGATCGGCAGACAATTCAAGAGCTGGTAATATACCAAGATCAGCAAGCATTGAGAAATCTGCTGACACCAGGAGATATTACCAGATCACAGCAGTACGACTCAGATATTCAGCACTGGATTGAGATATGTCAGGCATGGGATGAAGCTGAGGAGGATCAACAAACGCTGGATATGGAAGAGGTAGAGCTTATGCGAATTCATGATAATATCCTGGAATATGCCGTACCTACTCATATACCGGGCGTACAGAGCCGATGGGTACCAGTATTACCTGAGCATGCAGCAGCTACTTTTGTAATACAAGCGCATAAGGAGCTTGTGCATCTAGGATATATGCGTACATTGGACTATGTAAATGAGTGAATTTGGTGTGAGACATTGCCGAGTATTGTCCAAAAGGTTGTACACGATTGTCACAACTGTCAGCTCAATGCACAGCAGCATCATATTCTGATGCCAATGGTTCCTTCACAAGTAATGCAGCCACTACAGCATATCTATGTGGATCATGCTAAAGTCGGCAGAATTCCAGGAAGTTCTAGTGCTTCAGATGTTTTGGTTGTATGAGATGCAAATAGTGGATATATTGAAGCATATCCAGTCGAAGACCAGTCTGCTGAAACTACTGAAGAGGTGTTAATCGAGAATTGGTTTGCATTACAAGGAATTCCGCAACAATTAACTACCGATAATGCACCTGTGTTCAGGGCGGCTTCGTTTGTTGAGTTCCTACAGTGAAACAACATTACTCACCACTGAACATCGGACCATCATCTGCAGTCCGATCTGGCAGAGATTGGAGTCAAGTTGTTTAAGAGTGTGCTGCATCATGCACAGTCAGATTCACCAGAGGATACTGATTGGGTACAACTGGTTCCTCGGACCATTGCTGCACTAAACAATACACAGTCTGAGATGCTGGGATTTACACCTTTTGAGTTAGCCTACGGCATCGATATTAACCGTCTATGAGATGAATGTAATATTCCTGAGGAAGAGCCAATCGAGAGTGAAGCAGATTGGATGTTGTGAGCTCATGAGTAGGCACAAGCAATGCAGCAAAGGAAGAGGCGTAAGCAAAGGCAGCGAGTAAATCAGTCCCTTACTGTATGCTGATTCTAGCCAGGAGAGTTAGTCACGGTTAAACGTACTGGTATATCTACGCCAGTCGCAGTTCAACCATACTGGCGGCTAGGTCCATTCAAGGTTCTGCATAGGCAAGGTATAGTATATTACTTATCTGATTTGCAAGACCAAAGACTAGCCAGAGGAATTCTGGGTGATATTCTGTTGTCGTACACTATGCCTTCAGATTCAGATTCATTGGAAGCAGCGTCATAATCCAGTTCAGACAGTAGTGATGAGTTGAACAGTACAGCCGAAAGTTCTTTTCCTCCTTCGGCGCTATCAGGAGAAACTTCGCCGTCGGCTAGATTGTCTGCATCATCAGAGCCATCATCAGTTTCAGAACCAGGAAGGGTCTCACTGGAGTATTTACCATATGAAAACTTTGGCAGGAATGATAACAATAATATTAGTGGTGGCAGCGGCGGCAGATCTGGGATGCCAGTCCGACAAGATAGCAGGATATTGGACAGCTCTGCAGTTGCAAACATGAATCAGGATCAAACAGTTGCAGAGCCAGAGACTTTGCCAGAGAACACGCAGAGGGCGGAACGAGAAACGGATCTCGAACAGGAACTAGATAACGATGAAGTCATGGATAATATTGATGATGACTTTGAAGTTACCTGGCCTAGCGATGAATCAACATGCATTGTCTCACCTAATGCATCAGTTAGAAGTGAGAGTAATACTGTGGATGAGCCTTCAGTTATTTTACAGGCATTAACTACAATAGGTAGAACTGTAAATATCATGGTGCAGATTCAGTTGGATGCCATTGATAATGACATGGAAGATGTTGAGGAAGAGTATGCTAGCAAAGATATCGAAATGGATCCCGATGAGGATATGGTTGATAGGAATTCAGATTTAAGACAGGACATTGAAATGGATAATGACGAGGAGATGAACAATGATGAATATAGTTCATCATATGAGCCAGTACTTACCGAACAACCGAACAATATGATGGAGGACGATGATGATGATAATAATCCACTTGTTCCTGAGTAAATGCCTATATCACCAGTCATTTCTAACAGACCAATAACAATGAGCACATCTAGTTCTGATGATGGTCCTATTACAAAAAGCCCCGAGTCAAACAAACAGTGATTCTATACAGTAAGTCGAGTACCAGCAGTATTAATGCCGGAAGTTACATCACCAAGGGTTGTTCCAGAGTTTGTAAGACCAACAGTTTCAGTGAAAGAAGTGATGCAGCATATTCCACCACAAAGGTCATTAAATGAAGAACGTATTATTAGTGTACAATTTAAAAGACCAGCAAGGGAAAGAACTAAGATTAACGAGGATGCTAGTTCACAGCATTACCACTCAGTTACTCCATCACCAGAGCGTCACCTTAAAATGTTCAGATCAGAATCGGAAAAATTGGCTATTGAAGGATCTGCGAAATTGGCTATTGAGGAATCCAGAACAAGTGATCAAGCAAAATCAGACCATGGTTCAGACTACTTAGGAAGTAGTAGTGATTAAATGGTGTGACAATTGTTCTATTGAATGTCTATTCCTTAGACTTTCTTGTTGGCCAGCTCAAGGCTAGGTGCTTTTGTTGTGAGGGCCGAATGGCTCTCAGACATTAACCATGAGCTGCGCCACACAAGACATAATAGGGGTCATGAAACACATTCAGAGCAATGTCGCATTGGAAGTGATTAATCCCCTGACTTACAATAACCAAGATATGATCTTACTCATATCCTGGTAATAGTTACGACAGGAATTAATTGCAAGAGGTGTTGGTGAATCTGTATAAAAGCAAGATGATCAACAATAGTTTTCAAATGTGTTTCATTAAGAAGAATAAAGATTCTTTAAACTATAGTCACTTGCTTCACTAAAGATACATGGCCACTTGCCGCAACAAATGTCTATACCAAGCCACTCTGGCCATAAGTACTTTGTCACTTTTACTGATGAATATTCCCATCTTTCTATGGCTTGTCCCATGAAAGCCAAGTCTGAAGTTCCCAAATTGTTTGACAAGTTTGTCTCCCTCATGGAATGCCAGCTTGAGCTTCCTGTTAAACGTCTACACTCTGACAATGGGGGAGAGTACATCAACAAAGAAATGAGCTCATATTATGCCACACATGGCATTGTTCACATAACTTCTTCACCACACCCCCCCCCAATAAAATGGGCTTGCAGAATGCCTTAATTGCACTCTTATAGACATTGTTAATGCCCTTTTGTTGCATTCTGGTGTTCCCAACACTTTCTGGAATTTTGCATTAGACCAAGCTGTTTATTTGCACAACCACCATCCCAAACGTGCACTTGACATGAAATCTCCTTTAAGTTGCATAGGTGCTGATGTCACTGATCTTTCTTTGGAAATTTTTGGTTGTTTGGCTGAAGTTGGCATTCCTCCAGAAATGAGGTATAAACTTGGTGTGAAGACACATTTATGTGTTTACATTGGTGCTGAAGAATCAAAGAGCATTTTCCTTAGCATTGACACTTGCAGAATTTTCAAGTCTCACCATGGCACCTTTATGCCAAATATTTTTCCATTTCTCAAACTTTTAGAATTCTCTTCACTTTCTCGTTTTTCTTCTTCTTCTTTTGGTCCAGCTTCAGATAATATTCCTGTTCATCTTTCTTTTTCAGGTGATTCTTCTTCTTTTCCTCACTCAACTTCCACTTTTTCTCCAAACTCTTCTGCACCTTTAGTTTCTACTCCTAACAATAGTTGTAATCATTCAGCAGACATTGTAGACACAGACAGACTTATTGATTCATCAGATGAGACTGCCAGCTCTGTCAGTGACAGGGAGAATTTTTTGGTTGATGACACATTTATCACTGCCAGACAGTCAGCTCACATACCTGCTATTCGCCCTACATATACTGCAGCTATTGAGTCAAGCTAGGCAACCCAATGCCAGCTAGCTTATAAGGAAGAATATTCTTCACAGTGGCTTGCAAATGCTAGTATTGCTGGCCCAGCTTCATACAAACTTGCCATGGCTGCTCCTGATGCACCCAAGTGGACTGAAGCTGTCATGTCTGAATTGGAGTCCATTGATAACAATGATGTATTGGAACTGGTACCTCATCAAAGTGGTATGCATGTGCTTACAAATTGCTGGGTCTTTGTTACCAAACCACAGGGAGATGCAGATCCTTTATACAAAAGTTGTTTAGTTGTTCATGGTTTTCAGTAGTATCCAGGGATTGATTGCAATGACTTGTTTGCACCTGTAGTTATGTACAAATCCATCCGAGCTATTCTTGCACTCTCTGCTCAGTTTGGATTGACTATTCACAATATGGATGTTAAGACTGACTTCCTGAATAGTGATCTAGATGAAGAGTTTTATTGTCAGGCAGAGCAGAGGCGATGATAAACAGACTATGAGATGTATTGGAAATAATAACAAGAGAAGACACAAGTTGTTGGCATGTCGGTTCCTTCTTGGTACTTGATATGCCACGATGTTTTATACCCTTGGTGGTGCATTTGTACTGGACTCCTCAGGGAGTAGGAATGTACCCGTACCTGGGATATTTGTTGGTAGTCTTGACTGTGTGGTCTGCGTGGTTAGTGTGGTTAGTATAGACCGCATGGTCAGTATGGGCCACATGGTCAGTATCGACTGTGGGTTAGGCGTGTTATTATGTTAATAATATATTAGTTCCAAGTAAAACTAAAGAAAAAACATCCCACTCATGATGTAGCAAGGGAAAGCTAACTATATATAAGAAATATAGGTCATGCTAGTTTAATCGGCGGTAATGTAATACTTGGCCCTCCAAGGTTTGGAGATAACTCTGCAGTGCATTCTGTGCATGTCTGAGTTCTGACTCTGATATCCATAGATTATAATCTATAGTATAGCCCTTCCAGCATTCCAAATATTGATGTCCTAGATGCCTATTGTCTCAATGATTGATAATCCGTTCAACCTCATATTCTTCCTGACCCTTTAGTACAATGAGACACAGCTGAGACTGGTTAGCCCATGGATATTTTACTGATCAGATGTATGGTTTTAAAAAGTTAACCAAGACCACTGGGTGAAGCTTCATATTATCTAGAAGACTAATCCTGTAGGCATTATTACCAATCTTCTTGATAACCTTATAGTGTCCAATCCAATGGTCACTAAACTTTCTGCCTGATGACTGTAGATATTTGGGTGTAGCCAATGTTCATAATAAAAGAACTTCATCATCCTTTTTCAGTTTGAGCTCAGTCCGTCCCTTATCATGATATGTCGCTGAGCAATTCTGAGAGTCTCGGATATTATCATGGACTGCCTTAACAATGCTCTGAAGCAGCTTTGCTCTCTGCTTTGCATTCATGTTACCATCATCTGCAGCAATGTTCAATGTGGCTGGCAGTGATGGCTCAAATCCATAGTTGACATAAAATGGAAATAAATTTGTAGAGGCATTCTTGTATGAGTTATATGCAAATTCGGCCAATCCTAAATACTTGTGCCAATTACTCTGCTGATCGTTCATAAATGTGCGCAACATTCCTTTTATTGTTCTGTTTGCTTGCTCGGTCTGGCCATCCGTCTGTGGGTGATACGCCATACTCCATCTCAACCGCATTTGAAATATT
The DNA here is from genome assembly GCA_002705745.1 of Coemansia reversa NRRL 1564. Classification (NCBI taxonomy): domain Eukaryota; kingdom Fungi; phylum Kickxellomycota; class Kickxellomycetes; order Kickxellales; family Kickxellaceae; genus Coemansia; species Coemansia reversa. The sequence continues at coordinate 21,823 of KZ303568.1, read as the reverse complement.
CCATACAAAGTTTCCCAGAAATTAGATGTGAACTGTGGATCCCAATCCGACATGATAGACTTTGGCAATCCATGTAGTTTAAAAATATTATCAATAAATAATTCTGCTGTGCCTTCAGCAGTAATGTCTGTCATTGTAGAAATGCAATGAATCATTTTTGAAAGTCTGTCTACTACAATGAGTATCACATCGTAACCCCCAGAAATAGGCAACTGTACAATATAATCCATCAACACATCAGTCCACGGCCTCTCAGGAATGTCTAGCCCTTGAAGTAATCCGTATTTATGTAGACTTGGCTTAATATGCTGGCATATATCGCAAGAGCTCACATACTCCTTGACATCTTCAAACATTCACACCTAATAAAATGTCGCGTGCAGCCTTTCGTAGGTATGATCAATACCCTAGTGCATCGCCATTGTCATGTCATGATATTCCGACAGTAGTTTGGCTTGAAGCTTTCGCCCGCCAATGCAACAACATCTTTTTTAAACAACACACCATCTACCAACTGGTACTGTTGCATCCGCTTACATTCATAACTTGTTGAATCAGGTTTATGCAATAGTCGTACAATCTCTTCTAAATTCTGATCACCTTTATATGAATCAGATGGTCATTCAAGTACTGCAGATTGCAATATCATAGTGGCACTGATTTCCATAATATTGGTAGAACCAAACCCCTGACCATCGCAATCGGTCTGTTCCAACAATGCTGTCTGCATGACCAGGGGAGTGGACGCATTATATATCACCAATTGCGCTACCCATTCTCCCTTTTCAATCCGATGATCTGATTTACTAGCATTGTAAACCAATGCCTGAATTTCACCAGTATATCCGCAATCCACGATCCTGCCTATTACAAATATGCCATTCTTTGCCAAACTGCTCCAGGACTCAATCTTGATAAACGTACCTACTGGTGGTCATGCTGCAATTCCCAAAGGAACCATTGTTATTTTTCCTTTTGCCAACACACCAGCATCCACTGCTGCTACATCAAAACCCACATCATCTGCATGCTTATGAACTGGCACTTTTGCATCAGGTTGCAACAACACCACTAGCAATTCCTCGGTACTCTGTTGCAATGCACTTAACCCCATACATTCCAACTCTTCCCTCATAACTTCCAACGGATCATTCAGACCCAGATGCTCCAATTCCCCCCTTACAGATTCAAACAAATTATCTAATATGACGTAATGTCCCTCTGCAATGGCTGTTGCATGACATACAGCATCTGGGGTTTGAGCTCCACTACTATTTGAACTATTATCTGTACAATCGCGACCCTCAGCGATATCCACCGCATCACAGATCACTTCTGCTGTCTGCTCTTCATTATCAGAACTATCCGACTGAGTTACTGGCTGACTGGTTCTAGGTTTATGCTGCCTATCCGTTCAAGGCACTGACGCAACGGCTGGTTGAACAACTGGCTCAACCACTGGTTCAGTCACTGCTCTTGGTGCTTTAGTGGCCATCTGATACATGGCATCTTTTTCAAATAAGGCTGCCTTAGATGCAATATCTGGCCATGAATCCAACACATACCTATATCCCTTTTCCGCGTCCAACAAAAATTTCGTTGGCTGTGACAATGCATCTGCCACAACATTTAAAGACCCCTTTTGATACGATATTACAAAATCATATTCTGCGATAATAGTTAGAAACCGAGCAAACTGCAGATTAACATTTGACTGCAACTTCAGATGTTTGAGTGCACGTGTTGGAATTCTTGCCTGAAGGCCAGGAGCAAGAAGGGAAGAGGAGAAGAAGTTTAGAAGTTAAGAATGTATTGAAAGCCTTAAAGAAAAACAGGCAGAAGACAAGGGACAAGACCAGGCCCTTTATATAGGCTTCTGGCTGTCAAGAGAAAAGAGTAAGAAAAAGGCCAAGGGCTATCAGTGTTCTTGTTGGGGAAGATAACACTGAAAGCACAATAGGCTGACAGTAAATACTGCCATAAAAGGAAAATCACACCATCCATGCATGGATGTCACCATGCTAGTGACCCATGTGGTGTGATAAGAAAGATAAGGAAGAGAGGCAGGATTAGGGATGGAAAATCAAAGCAGTGCTTATTTCCAACAGCATGCTGGTCTGTTACGATCTCAAATCTTACGCCCATCAAGTAATGATGCCATGCTTGCAATGCCAAAATAATTGCCAGCAACTCTTTTCAAAGCTTGAAATGCTGAGCTGATACTATCGTAGGACACAGTTAAGAAAGAAATCAACTGGTCCATTGTTGCCATACCCAGCATATTATGAACACGGCAATGGGAAGTCCAACTCTGCAGAACCCTGTATTCCAACATACTCTCAGCCAAAATAGCTTGTCACACTGGATCGGTGATTAACTGAGCACAGAAAACACTATCCACAACTTCTTTAAATCCATCAATAGATAATGTCGAAGCCTTTCCATCAAAGTGAGGATGACCTCTAACTGACTGTGCAAAATTCGCTGCTTTTTGTCCTGTGTTTTCTGCCATTTTAAAAATATAAACAATAAAATAAATAGTTAAAAAAATTATTTCTTTTCTTTAATTACTATTGAAATAATAAAATTCCGCTATTTGAATATACAAACAGAGGTGCTACCATAAGATGTTATAGAAAAATTTACTTCAGAACAAGTTAATGAATTCCTCTTAACCCTAAAAGAACTACTGCTATTTATACTGGATAATCCCCTTTGATGAAAGGTATTTACCCTTATCCTTTGTTCATCAACGTGAGAGATGTTTTTATAACAAAGGATCTTATACAACAGGAACCGTGCAAATTATGGATTAACATTTGATTGTAACTTGAGATGCTTCAAGGCCCACTGATCAGTCAGAACTTCAAAGTTAGATCCCAATAAATAATGATGCCATAACTGTAGCACTGCAATAATTGCATGCAACTCTTTGCCATATATCACTTTCTTTGTTTCTGCAGGTGATAGATGATGGGATAAAAACGACACTGGATGCCATCCATCCTCATGCTGCTGATTTAATACAGTGCCAATTGTGTAATTTGATGCATCTGTCTCCAATCTCTTTGGTAATGACAGGTCAAATGGCTGAAGCACTGGCTGCGAACATAGTGCTGCCTTCAGTGCATTAAATGCACTCTGAGCTCCAGCCGACCATTCAAACTTGTCCAGCTTTAGTAAATCCGTCAATGGACGCGCAACCTCAGCGAAATTTCTGATAAACTGCCAATAAAAATTACAGGTACCATGAAAACGGCATACCTCAGTAATATCGTGCAGTTGCTTCCAATCCTTAATTGCCATCAACTTGTGCAGATCCATTTCAATTTTCTTATAACCAACAATTTGGCCCAAAAATTCAACACATGACTAGAAAAACTCGCATTTGGGCTCCTTGCAATATTGCCTCTCTTTCCTTAGTGTGTCCAATACTTCAGTGACATGCTTTTCATGGTCTGCTAGGTTTGGTGAATAAATTAAAATATCATCCAGGTATGCCACACAGTACTTGTTAAGATGTGGCTTGAGTGCATGCTGAATCATCCGCTGGAATGTTGCAGGCGCATTGCACAGCCCGAATGGCAATACCCGATATTCAAATGTTCCAAACTTTGTGGTAAATGCCGTTTTAACTTCATCACCCGGTCTGATGCGAACCTGATGGTACGCGGCCCTCAAATCCAACTTTGTAAAAATCGTTGAACCATTTGTCATGTCAATAAACTTGTTGATGCATGGAATAAGAAAAGAATCCTTCTGTGTAATCTCATTTAGGCAACAATAGTCCATGCACATATGCATAGAACCATTCTTCTTTTTGACAAAAAGAACTGGGGCTCCCCATGGCGAAATCGATAGCTCAATATAACCCAAATCAATGAGCTCCTTAATCTGCTTATCCAGCTCTGAATTCTCCAATAGGGACAAACAGTATGGCTGTTGGGAGTGCAGCTGTGCATTTGACAACAAGTTAATGCCATGATCCACTGCCCACTTGGGTGGTAATCCTATGGGTGGTTTCTCAAACACATCTTTGTACACTGACTTGATGCCTGCAACAACTGCTCCATGCCCAACTGCACTGTCGCACATACCATTCTTTGATGCATCAGTGCTCTGCACCACAGCTAGGTACATTTCTTCAACATCCCTAGCCGCGTTGCCACCATTGAGAAGCTGTTTTAGCTCATTTATCGAAATAACAATACTCGCGGCCTTCTGCTGACCTTGTGATTTGTTATTCTGGCTTTGTGTGCCTGGTGCAAATATCTGCTGACTGTTGCTGGCAATATATGCAATTCCACCATTTGGTCCATACCAGATGGTTGCATTATACATAGACAACCACGACATTCCAATTATAACTTCCTTGTTAATAGGAATCATGCAACAGTACATTGTTGTAAAGTGGCCTTGGTTGCCAACATCTACAACCAATTGTACATACTCATTTGTGCGAAAGAATTCCTTACCATCAGTGAGGTAAACAATCATTGTCATTGATGTTTGAAATAACTGCAGCCTGTAGACTATTCTGTTTGTATAGTCAATTTCCTTAGCGTTTTAATTCCCGCTTTCAACAAGTCACTGACTACAAGTGTATATTTGTAGAAACAACTATTATAAAAAGAAAGAACCCGGTTTCCACAAGGAACCCGTCCTAAATGTTATTATAAAGAGATCAGGCTGTGGGGAAGCCCGATCAACATTGTTAGTAATGATCGCAGATCTAATCTGCGACATTGCAAACAACATCATCCCCTGCGTACCCTAGCCACGGCGGGGTTGCAGTTCCCTGGCCCTCTGGGGAGGCATACCTACTGCTTTCCTAACAGCGTTAGCTGAGCGGAGACTCCCGAGGGTGCTCGCATAACCCGTGAGTAACTCAGGATCAGGAAAAGCACTAATTGATTCCCAAGTGTCTTCACGGCTGGGGAATCCACGCCAATGCACTTTAAACTGCATTGTCTTGCCATTGCGCCTATGCGCTAGAATACGGTCTACCTCATAATGATCTCTTGGTGGCTTTGGCGCCTCCTCAAGCTGCACCAGTTGATGGTGTGCACAATTGCGCTCAGGCGGCGGGGGAGCATCATCTCCACCATGGGGTGCTAGCGATATTGCTCCACCCCTGGATATCACTGCCACTTGGAAGGGCCCGAGCCATTTGGGAGCATTGCGTGATCTGTGTATTGGATCCAGTGCAAGCACTACATCGCCAATCTTAAACTCGGCCCGCGGGCGGTTTCCATCCAGACTCTTCTTCATGCGTGCCTGGTACTCAGATAAATGGCGCGCGACATTTGGGTGAACAATTCTGTCACGGAAATCTGATAGCATCGTAACTGACAACTCGTCAGAAAGTTCTGATGGCTGTCCCATGAGTATTAGCGCTGACCGCGCTATTCTGCCAAACATTGCTTGGGCAGGCGCCATTCCAATCGCTCTGTGTGAGCGCATATTCATTGCCAATTGCACCAGCGGCAAATGGAAATCCCACTCGGTGGTCACCGCCAGCGCCATCTTGCAAAGTGCCGACTTTGCCTCACGCACTGTGCGTTCAGTGAGGCCATTCGCAGGTGCATTGTATGGGAGTACACGACGTAGCTTGATACCTGTACCCTGTGCCAGGTACTCAATCACTGCATTTGCAAACTCGGTCCCGTTATCAGACTGCATGATGCGAGGGGCGCCAAAGTTACAGAAAACGCCAATTAGTGCCCGCGCAACTGTAGCTGCTGTCTTGTCCGGCAGCAGCGCCAAGCATGTGAAATGAGTAAAGACGTCAGTTAATACCAATATGTATGTATTCCCGGCTTCTGTAACACGCAGCGGGCTGGCGAGATCAATAGCAACATGATCCATTGGTGCAGCAGCGGTGATTGGTACTGCTGGAGCATAACACGGGCGTACCTGTGAAAACGCCAGACATTGGGGGCAGTTGCGGGTAACCTCTTCTGCGTCCTTGTCTAACGAGTCCTAGTGGAAACCCTCTGCGTGTACTGCATCAGCCAGTGCTGCACCTCGGTAGTGTCCCAGCGCATGTGCAGCTGCTAGTATTTCAGCATTCGATTCGTTAATCATCTCTGATGTAGTTGCCGAATTTACAGTAATACCAGACGAACCGAAAGCGTTCACCCCCCTGCTCGTCGAAAACAGCTCGGCCGGAGATGTAACAGGAACAAAACGGGTGACTGGCGCAATACACTCAAAGATAAGCTGCGCAATTCGGTCGCCGCGATTAACCCGAAAGTCGTCGGCGGCTGCATTTACCAAGATGATACTAATTTCGCCTCGAAAACTAGCATCAATGACGCCCGCGGCCACGTCAATCCCGCGAATGGCCAAACCGGAGCATGGCGCTGCTCGTAGGTAGCAACCCTCGGGTATTTCAACCGTTAGTCCAGTTGGAACTGGCTTGCGGCACCTGGCGCGGATGATCAAATCTGCGCTTGCATGAACGTCCCAGCCTGCATCTCCAGCATATATGCGATATGGTGGCGGTATGCCGCGGTGTTTCTGGTAAAACTGTACCGCTACCTCGCGCTGATCTGCTGTCCACACCTGTCCGACATCTGTCGTTACATTTAGACGGGACAATGCATCGGGAAGAATATGCTCGATGCCCGGACAGTGCTCAATACCAAAATTAAATTCCTGGATTGTGGTATACCAGCACGCAACCATGTCCGTCAACTGCGGCTTTGAGTGTAGAAATAGGAGCGCGGCATGATCCACCATCGCGGTAAAGCGTCTCCCTGACAAATATCCGCGGAATGAGGTTAATGCAAATACCAAGGCCAACAATTCGCGCTGCGTGATCGGGTAGCGTCTCTGCGTTGTGGACAACGTTTTCGCCTGGATGCTAATAATGCGGATCCTGTCTCGCGCATCGCGCTGGTAAAGTACTGCGCCTATGCCAGTATTCGACGCATCTGTTGCAACAAAGAATGGGAGATCGGGCTGCGGATGGTACAGCTTGATCAATGCCGCCACTTCCTTCCAGAGATCATTGAACGCCTTTATCTGTTCGGCGTCAAGTTCAATCTTTTCGCGGCCATTGCGTTGGCCGCCACACAACTTATCTAGCACCGGAGTTAGGCGATGCAAGTGTGGAAGGTATTCGCGAACATAGTTGAC
>KZ303566.1:10516-47089 GCA_002705745.1 Coemansia reversa NRRL 1564 | reverse complement strand
TTACCAGATTAAGCTGCCTCACAAGTTTCATCAAGCACACAATGTTTTTCATGTATCTGTGCTCAAGCCATATAATGCACGCCCTGCTGCACTACCACGTCCTGGTCCAGTTGATAATACTGATGACATTTTTGAGATTGATAAAATCCTGGACCAGCGTAGATACCATGGTCGCCAGCAATATCTTGTTAGATGGTCTGGCTATGCTGAAGCAGAATCATCTTGGGTTGATGAAAGTGATATTGACAGCGACTTAGTGCAAGAGTTCTGTGATATGCAGGCAAATTCTAGAGATGGAGGAGTGTTGGCTGTTGAGCCAACCACAGCAACATGAGGGATTGCCAGTGGCATTGGCCTTTCTAAAAGGCAGCAATCAGATGTTTTACTCTTTGTTTCCTTTAGCTTTTCTTTGACTTTGAATACCAAGACAAATAGTTAACATAGTCCAACGCATTTGCCAAAGTGCATGTATAATACATGTAACCCGGATCTGTGTTGCCTGATGCTGTCCAGGCGTTGCTTGCCAAGGTCGGTTGGTTGGCCGACGGCCAACCAGGATTGTCTGAGATCAGAGACCATAAGGCAATAAACAATGAAAGTATATAAAAACGTCTGGCGCCAAACGCCAACAATCACGTGACGCATTACGTGATTTGCGCACACACTTGAGCGCTGCACTTGTGTGACAATCTCGAGCGCACTTCCAGGTTCAAGATCTCATCCTGAAAGTGCGCATCTGTTCGTCGTTTCACTCGGTCCAAAAGCCTGTCGGTCAGACCAAGGAAGACCATCTTTGTGTTGGCTACCTCCACTGCGATCTCAGTCACCAGGGGACATAGTGACAGATCAAAGTCGTCAGAAGTGTAGGTAGGCCGCTCTTTTTGGTAATAAATAATATATCCTGTGATCAAACCATAAGCAGGCGTTTAGTATAATCAACATCATTCTTTCAGTTCCACCATGCGTTCTAAAAAATCTTTATTGAAGCTCTACATATTGTTAAACTTGTTTTGCTATCATTTCTTATCCTAAACTAGTACCTTTTTTTTTAGTTTAAGGAACATGTCGTCATACCAGCCCCCTCCTCTAGGTAAGCTCTGTTTTTATACGCAGGTGTCGTGTATCCGCTAAATCTTGTCAGGGTTATTGTATGTATGCTCAGGCCACCATGCAATGTATTTGTTGACAACTACGTAGAGAATCACGCTACGCCGAGGGCACTATCGTACGGAGGCAGCAGTGGAAGCCGAGGAGGCTTTAAGCGCCCATCGAGGGGTGAACAGCTAGCTGCCTTTATACCACCTCGTTCGTCGCTCATGAATCCGTTTGGCTCACCTGAGATTTCGACAGCGCCCAGTACTGGCGATATGGTTACGGGACTCGATGCACGGCAATGGCCATTAAAGGATCAATCAGTTATGGCATTTGTCAGCGGAGTGGACAGTAGCATCGATGATAAGTGGATGGAGAGGATCTTGGAGGCATGCGGCGATGTATGTAGCTGGGAACGGGTCTGTAGTGCAGATGGAAAGCCCCAGTCATTTGGATTCTGCGAGTTTAGAAATTTGGATGGCGCAGCCCGCGCACTGCATGTTCTCTCAAGGTCTGGAGGCATGAAGGATGGTGGATGGACGTTATGCCCATCGAGACTCGCGCGCAAAGCACAGGAGCTGCATATTCAGGTGGATGTTAGCATAAAGGAAGGACTAGATGCATATCACACTCCATTAGAGCGCTCGCCTAGAGGCAACCAGATCACTGAGAAGGACGCATACGAGGCTGTGGAGCGCATTATTTGTGAGTTGGAGGAGGCTATGCACGATAGCAGCGCACTCCGCGACACGAAAAGACGAAGCAGCAGCTTAGGAGATGCGAGCAGCGCCAGCGAGGTGGGTAGAGGTGGTAGTTTGGGGGAAGACGTCAGCGACTTTTCTCTTGAGTCTGAGCTGGCTTGGGAGAAGGAATGTACCAATGCTCATAGGCATAAACGACATGTGCTCGCAGTTGATGAGCGCGGGCGGCGCCTGGCTAGAGAGTTAGAGACCCGCGAGGAGCAGATTGAGAGAAGCTCCGTGCGGGAGCTTGACGAGATCGAGGAAAGACAAAAGCAGAGGGAGGCTATGCTAAGCACGTTGTTAAAGTGGAACGACGAAAAGGAGGAGCGTGTACGCGATCATCTATATTACCGGGACCGGGAGAGGTGGTGGCGCAGTCGCAAATTTGTACGCGAACGCGAAATGGAGCTGGACGATGCAGAGGATGGTCAGAAACAAGATGAGCAGGCTGCTGTGATTGAAGATTCCAGTGGCTCACCTGACCGCAGGGCGCTGATCAAGTCGCTGATCCAAGAAATACCGACTGATCCTGAAGCGCTGTTTGAATGGCCGGTTAAATGGGAGCATGTAGACCTGGCGCTAGTTCAGAGTAAGATTGAGCCTGCTGTGCGCAGGCGCCTTAGGGAGTACCTTGGATGTGACGATGAGGATGGCTCGGTCAGTGAGTTGACCAACTATGTGTCCGCACACATTAGGGCCCAGAAACCGCCACTATTGCTTGAAGATGAGCTGGGGATGGTGCTTGTCGACGAGGCACGTGAGTTTGTTGCGAGAATCTGGCGGTTTGTGGTTTATGAGTCGGAGGCCCGAGCACGAAATGTTGCTTGATAGGTGCACTATAGTTGGCTCACGGGCAAGGTGCTGTATATTGTGTACAATATCTTGTTACGGTAGTAGTTGCGGTTGCAGTTAGGAGAGATATGGTGTTTAAAGTTATATCAAATATATCCTTAGCATAATCAAAGTGGCTATCCCTTCTATATATGTAATCTGTTTTATGCATTTTGTTAGCTTTCCTCCGTCCATTTATAAACAATGCTACGTAAAATAAGTAAATGCACCATGGTATCCAATAATTCTCAGTCACGTTATAGACACTTGATTGGTTTGTATGAAAAGTGGAATTGGCCAGGCAACATCACCTAGTATATAACATTTTCTAGAAATATTGGACGTATCTTGAGACTCCAAGCTCTTTCGAGAAAGAACAAACTATCAGAGAGGAGGTCACTTGCCGTGGACATTCTTCTATACAGATTGAAAGTGTTTTGAGCCTGAGCTGTATAGTAATCCTGGTTGTTATGATTAGTATCCCAATATTAGGCATTGAAATCGTGATACTGCTGCTGTTTTAAAATTCCGGTATATCCTGTTCAGCCTGCGTAAAAAAAAAATTCCTGAGCGTTTCCAGCGTGGGAATTCTGCGACCTCTGCTAATCAGCCGCAGAAGTACACCAAGCGTCATAAAAAAGCACCAAACAGCCTAAGACGCAGACATCATAACAACAACATTCGGAGCAGTCACAACTACTCTAAACCAAGATCGAGACTGCTTAACATATAGTTTTTAGGTTTCTTTAAGGACTTGCAAAGACAGAGCAAAAAATGATAGTTGCAGCCACAAATAGCAGTCATGTTCAATAAACGCGTTCCAGTGTGGTGCCATATCATTCAATTCATTTACTGGGATATATTGAATTATCAAGTCATATAGAAAACTATATTTAAAGCTTCAGCTTTTCAGCAAGATCCTTCAATTTCTCAATGTCGGCCTTCTTTGCTGGCCAGCCAATGGTCAGCCCTTCTTCGACGTTTGGTTTGGGTATGACATGGAAATGCACATGGGGAACCTCCTGATGGGCTAGTCTCCCGTTGTTCTGCAGGATGTTGTAGTTCTCGACGTTGAGTGCGGCGGCAACTTGCTTGGCCACTGGCATAGCCTCAGCAAGAAAGCTGTCAGGGACCTGGTGCAACTTCTCTGCATGATATTTTGGAACCACTAGCGCGTGTCCTTCCGAGAGGGGTCCAATATCAAGGAATGCGAAGGTACTAGCTGTCTCCAGAAGTTTGACCGAGGGGATATCCCCCTTTACAATCTTACAAAAAATGCAGTCAGCAGCAAGTTTTGAAGCCATTCTTAAATCAAATGTTGACGTAAAAGCTATTAATATTGCAAAAAAAAAAGGGCTTTTGAAAAGAGGCTGCTTTCGCGGCAATTAGCCTTTAATGATGATGGAAGTTGCTTTATTAAACCACTTAATGGGGACAACGAGATATGGGCGGTGCCGTGCAATATTCTGCAAGCTAATACTGGTATTCTACCACCTCCAGCCAAATGCGCAGTCAAAAGGACCACACAACAGTTAAGATTTACTATACTTAGTCATCCATTTCTCGGCTGCCGGTCGCATTACCGGATTTGCCGCAACCCAAATGGATTACTATTCTCCGGCACGCGGCAGATAACTTAAGTTCCCGCATGGTTCTTGTAAACTTTGGAACCTGTGACGCCTTTTCCCCAGAAGCAGCTTCTCCAGCTGCATCTTCCTCCTCCTCGTCGCCGCTTGCATGCGAGATCACATCTCCCAATTAATCCGCCTCTCACACCGTGGCAACCAATACTTTTCGTACAATGTTTGCGACTTCCTCTGGGTCGCAATCTTGCGCACCGTCTGTGCTCGTTTCGTTACCGCAGAAATGTTCTTCGGTTGTAGGTCAGTTATCCATTTTAGTATTTTATCTCGCAGCCCCTGTTGTATCCTTGTCTGTATTCCCACTATTACCGACCTTTTTGTTTAATCCTCGGAGATCCCGATATACAGTTGGCACGAAAATTGATTCAATGATTTTTTGATGACGCTTCTTTTAAAGGATATATTGCCCAGAAATAAGCTATCAACAAGCTAATATTTTTTGATAGTAGTGTTGCTAGTGCTGCTTCAGATAGCATTTTTGGTTATATTATACAATATATCTTACAAAATGGTTTCACATCCATATAACCAATTGAATCAGTTTTAGTGCTATTTTTTTTCTAAGACATGTTTACATCTTTATTTCATTCAATAATAAATAAATTTCTTCCAAAATTTATTTGCTTGCTTTCTCTTATGTTGTAAACGCATTCCTAAAATGTTTTTAAAACAAGTTAAATTCCACTCATTTACAGATCATGAGATCTAGTCCAGATCATAAACAGATTCAGATCATATATCTATTTGATGCTAGCTATTAAACAAGAGAAATATCTCAGTCAACGATCAGCCTAGCATGCAAAGAATATTGTCCAGATGCCATTAGATGTAAAGGTGGTCGATCATACATTCTCTCAGATCGAGATTTACTCATATTAGTTAAACTTGTGACAACAGGAGGCATCGACTGTATCAACAAGGTAGTTAAAATTCTTGCCAAAAACTACTCAATCATTATTTCAAATAGTACTACATGCCTTGAGCTGAAAAGCAGGATTGAGAGCAACTAAAAGAAAGCGCAAACATATGCTTACTAGCAGACATAAGATTTAGAAGCTCAAGTTTGCAAAAAAAAAAAAAATGAATCATGGGCAGTTGAAAATTGAAAAAGTGTAATATTCTCAGATGAGACCAAAATTAACCGTTTAGGGTATGATGGGCCTAGGTGGATCTGGCGCAAGGGCTGTACAGCTCTTCAGGATAAGGATGTCAGAGGTACTCTGAAGTTTGGTAGAGGAAGTCTGATGCTTTGGGGCTGTGTGTTCTATCAAGGTGTTGGACTTTCTTGTCAAATAGAAGAAAAAATAACCGCTGAATCATATATACTGATATTCTTAATATTAATTTGCTTGGTACCATTGAGAAACAACAAATGAGACCAGATCAGATCATATTTTAGCATGACAATGATCCCAAACACACTTCTAAAAAAGCAACTACTTGGTTTAAAAGTAATAATATTAATGATTTTATGTGGCCTGCACAGTCTCCAGATTTAAATCCTATATAACATTTGTGGTCTCATCTCATGAGACGCCTTGGAGAATGTCCAGATGATCCAGATAGTATCCATGAGTTTTAAAACCGAGTTGAAAAATAATGGAGCAGTATTGGTGCAGATTATTGTCAAGCACTAATTTTAAGCATGACAAGACGTATAGCTGCTGTTATTAAAGCAAAAGGCGGCTATACAAAGTATTAGATGTATAATTTAAAATTTGCACTAAAATTGATTCAATGGCCTTGTCCAATTTCATGTTTTTTCTTATTTTTATTTTTATTTTTGGGGATAAAAAAACCGAAAATTTTTTTTAAGAAAATCCCAGCCAAAATTTTAAGAAAATAAAACGCTGACAAAAGTTGCTTTTTATTTTTCATAAACAGAAACATCACAGAACTGCCCCATAAGCGGCAGTTGTACAACACTTGTCTTTTATATTAAAGCAGCTCTGGCGTAGCTGGACAACTTAAAGTATATAATTTTCAGTTTACTATTTTTTTATTCAATAAATAAATAACTATACTACCAAAGAGATAGGGTCATGCCCACAGAATAGGCCGTAGTGGTTCCAGCAGAAGAAACTAGAGAATTAGCAATATTTGCTCTATGGTCAGCAGACTAGCACCAAACAGTTTATATGGCTGTGGGTACAGGAGAATTAGAAAGTTCCGTGAGGCTGCTTAAGACTAAAGCTGCTACACATAAAGGTCTTTTAGTGCACATGTATACTACAATAGAGAAGGACAGCAGAGAGAGTTAAATGGGTACTGCTGTTAAGATAGATACTAGTACACATGGGAAACTACTTTACACCATCTGCCCAGCAATGGATAATGAAAAAAATTGTAGCTATCTGGGAGTTTAGGCTGCTCAGTGGAAGAATCCACTAGAGTATTACTAGTATGGCCACTAGAAATATAATGTTTTCTATAATAATGGCACTGTTTATAGCAACCAACTATATTAATTAGTTGTAGCTTGAGAGGGACTACTGCAGGCAGAAGTAGCCACTAGTATATCTGGCATACTGGTTTGTGGTTATAGTTGTGTTGCCAGAAATAAAATTACAGTTAGTACAGCAAAAGTATATAAACAAATCTACAATGTTGGTAATTGGTAAACATTGCTGCTCTTATACAGCTGCATCTCTAGGTCTGTCATGAGAGCTAGATAGCTAATAGTTATAGCATTTATATATGGTTTATCTTATTGTCTTTTGTGAATTATATGCTTCAGTAATACTTTAAGTAACATATTATTAATATACAAAATATAAAATAAAAGTGCTATAAAAATGTTATGTAAAATAGTGATGGTACTCAAATGTAATAGGAGGAACATTCTGAAAGAACCACAGCATTAAGTGCATCAAACAAAGAAAAAATAGTAATGCCTGTGTATAACAAAAAGAGCAAACCAAGTAGACTGTAATAACAGGCATACCTAATAAAGATAATAGCAGTACCTATGTGAAGAGAAATAAATACAGACCAAGAAACCCATAGTGGTAGAAACAACAAGCAAGAATAACAACAGCACCCACACATACAGAGAAGAGTGTAGGCCAAGAAGACCATAGCTATAAGTACAATAAACAAAAATGACAACAGTGCTAACACAAAGAGAGGTGGTTGTTTAATTCAATAGTAAAGAGCCTGCCTCAGTTATTTATGTGTTCCATAGCCGCCTTTATAGACAATGATAGGAAAACAGAACATAGATTTCAAAAAATGCAATAGAAGTAATATATTAAAAGTATAAAGAAGTTGCAAATAGTCAATTGCTACTGCGATTATAGTTAGTGTTTATTATATATTATGTAATTATAAGAGTTCATTTTATCACAAAAGTATGGGGTTAGTTCACATTAAAGAATTAAGGAGAAATTGGACATAGTTTTTTATTTTTTTATTCTTAAGGGAATAAAAATAAAAATAAGAAAAAACATGAAATTGGACAAGGCCATTGAATCGATTTTCGTGCCAACTGTAAATAGAGTAAAACGCTTTGCTGCTCACAAAAATAGTTAAAATAGTTAAAAAAAATTGGTTGAGCTTTTTCTCAAGCTTTGTCGCCACAGGCTCATCTGTCACGGAACTACATAAAGTACATTGAACCATCCAGATGGTCATGGGTCTTGATGATCCTCGTATTGCGGTTGGGATCGTCTGCCTGTCTGGTGGTTGTCGTGCCTACACCACCATAGTAGCCGCTTGAGGCAGAGCTGGCGTCTTCAAAGTCAACGCCCATGTTGACCAAGTGGCAGCGCGCCCTGTCAGCGACACGATGAGCGTAGTACACAGGAGGAACCAGAGACACAGAGCGTGTGCAGATTGCATACATATAGCAGAGATGGTAGGTCAGCAGCTGGATCTCATCTGCAGTAAACCCTGCATCATTGTGCAGAACATAGTAGTGGGTTGGGCGCGAGGTGCCTTGGATGGCGGCATGCGAGAAGAGATAAAAGTCAAAAAATGTAGGCATAGTAACTGAGCGATCAATAACAGTTCCTGGTACACAGTTGCCTGTGCGGTCGCCATCTCGGCCGGTGGGGAAAAAACGCGTGTTGTGGCGCTTCAACACAGCCAGGAAGGTGATCTCCGGCTTGTACCCTGGCTCAATGGAAAGACACGCACGCTGGATTTCAATAAGTTCGCGGTCGCGCACCTGCTCGAACTGCGTCTCACTGACACCGTCACGGTAAAATACAACATGCAAGGGCTTGGTTTTGGTGTGCTGGTAGAACAGCTTCAGGTGGCGCATCACAACGTCACGCAGCTTACCCACAAGCTCCTGGCGCGACGGGAGCTGGATCAGCGTCGCGGCATAGCGAAGCCCCATAAAGTCCGTCGAGCCAACCACAGAGGCAATGGAAGGTTTCTCGGAGTCACCAGGAGCCGGGTGAGTGACATCGCATCCAAGGAAGAGCGTGGGCTTGTGGTGAACAAGTTTCTGCAGATCCGCCGGAACAAGGCACTGGTTAGTACCGCCGAGCTTGGTGTTGATCTTCAGACATAGATTAGCACAGTACTGCGGGTTTGGACGCTGCATGTGCTTCGCCTGCATGCACTGCGTATGAATTCCAAGCGTAGTGTACGCACAGTTCTTAACGGTCTGGTAGACCTGTGCGTTGGTTGTTGGCAAAACCACCAGTAAAAGCTGCGGAAAGGTCTTGGGTGGTAGCTTGATAGCGTCGCATGCCCGGCGCATCTCCTGGCCAATGTCTGCATTTGGGTTGCCATGTACAATCGGGGGGCGCATATCCATGATGTGGTACCCGGTCTGGTTGCACATGTCAACCAGTCCCTTGACAAAGTTCTGCGCCATATTGTTAGGCACGTGGCGCTGATTTGCAAAAATCAGCACTGCCCAGTACTTCAGCGAGTCCCCAGATGTAGATACACACTTGTTGCGCATGTTCCACGCCCCACCCACGGGCGTCAGCGACGGCTCGCGCGAATTCCTGCCGTACGTGATAGTGGGCGCAGATAGCACACGCGATTCCACTTCAGAGAGGTTGTTACGCAATGACACCCCGAACGACTGAAGCACAGGCGAGGCTCCAAAGTCAAGCTGTTGAAGGGCATCTGTGATGCGTTTCATGTTATCCTTTGGACTCCGGCAGGCAAACTTGACCATGTCCGCAGTCTGGCGCTCATTTAGGTTGCCCTTGTAGCGCTGGTTGTCTCCAATCTCGCAGAGCTCAATGGGGAAGACTGCATTCTTGCGCCCCACAAGCCCAGGAAGGAATGGATAACGCAGTTCAATATTATAGCGGCGCTTGTAGTATTGCGCAATGGTGACATTCTCGACATGCCCTGGGCGGCTCGGGTCCTCCCATTCAAATGACTCACGGTCGAGTGGGACACTCGTCATCCCCTTGATGGTAAACTTGCGCTTGCCTCGGATACCACGGTGGCGAAGATACAGCACAAGTCCTCGTAAGTATGCCCCGATAATGCTTACCTTCTGCTTCGAGAGGTCTCCACGAAGCTGGTTTGCATCTCGAACATTTAACACGCGCAGCAGGGACTCCATCAGCTCTCCGGGCGTGTACATGGCAGTGACAGCAGTGTTGATATTCAAGTAAAGCCTGTCAATGCCAGGACGCACACTTAGTGAGAAGCCATTCCAGAGCTCGAGACCTCCATCGAGCTGCAGAGACTGCGCACGAGTGAAAAATGACCGTCCAAAGCCGACCATGTCTGCATGCGCCACAGACCCAATAGCTACATCCAACGCGTTAAGTGCTGGCTGAATATCCGCAAACACCATGCCCCTGTCGCCACGAATAAAGCGGCTGAGCGAGCTGGTGTCGATGGTCGCTGCTTCGCGGATTTGGATAACAAAATTGTTAGCACGTCCATCCTCGGTGTACGACACCTCAAGATTCAGTGTTTCGTTTTGTTGGCAGACACGCTTGGGCGCATACGCAATCTTGCGTCCGTCATAAACCAGAGATGTTCCATTAAGTCTGCTTTGACGATGAATACGCATGCCCTGGTCAAACACCGCGCGCATAAACTCGGGGTTCGGCAGCTTCTTGAACTCTCCACGCTCAGGCCTCAGCTCAATATCGTATTGGAATATCTCGCCCTCCTTGTACTTGCTGAACTCGACATGGTTAACCACCACACGCTGCCTTCTACCAGCACTGCCGTAATAGTGGCTTTCCGAAGTGCCTGCCTTTTGCAGAGGGGCCTTGGTGCTCATATTCGTAGTTCTGGCGCTCAAAGTTTCTTTCCTTTCCAAAAATAAACAAGTGGTGAAAAGGCTAACCGCAGATTCAAAACACTGAAACACAAACACGCCAGCGCTGTTTCAAATTAACACCCCACTCCCTCTCCAACTACAAGCTCGCAATTCTCAGCCTCAAATATTGTTTGATGAATCAAATCATTCGGTTTCAAAGCTAATTATCTATCTTTGCGTGTTTCGCTGCTGCTTGACGAGGCAGAATCTGCTTCCACTGCGGCGGCGGCAGCGGCGGCAGACGAAGTCGTGTCTGCATGGTCGCTATCGCCGCCAGTCCCACTTGCTGCACCAGAGCCAGCAAGCGCCGCAAACGGATTCTCCGGAATCCACGGACGCTTAAGGCTGTCAATGGCAGGCTTGCCCAGAATGTGGATCTGGAAAAGCGGGTTCTTGTATAGGTTAAGCATAGGAAGTAGCGACTGCAGAATCAGAGGCTGGATGTATCCAAACTTGAAGTGCATAAACACGACGATAGCGGCTGTAAATAGTGTTGACTTTTGCAGCTTTGCTATCTCTCCAAGGTCGTACTTGCTGACAGTAGTCACGATACGCGTCTGCTGGGAGCTGGAAGATGGGTCATCGTATTCTAGGGCAGTGGTGTCGTTTTGCTTCTGGATCTGGTTTTTTAGATACTGCGTCAGCCCCAGAATAACCATGGTGGTGACCGCGTAGAAACCACGAATCACCAGTGCATACTCGGGGTCCTCGAGCCCGACCTTCTTGACAAGATGCATGGTGCCAAAAATGACAGCCAGTTGCATGAGCTATAGTAGATACACTTTAAGAGCAAAAGCGCACATTAGTTTCCAATCTGAGGTGGTTGTGAGTTGCAGGGCGCTAAACTAGCCAACAGCATTGGCGTGCTGTAGAGGTCTGGTGCAGAAGAGCAGTACCTGGTCTTGCATTCCCGGCATGGCTTTACGTGTGTCCAAGGGGTGGTTGATGTTCAATTTATTGGTCGCAAGAAATCGAAAGAAATGAGGAAGAAAAAGAATATACTAGAATAAAAGGGCTGTTGGGTGAGCCATGGTGGCCAGATGCCACAACGCCGGCATGTGCAGTACCAGCGTTTTACGATGCGCCTTTTGTGGGCATTTAGCAGTTCTGAATAACTGCTAACTACTATACGTTGGATCGCTAAGGTATGGCATGTATGTTTGTCGAGTTGAGCACAATACAGGGACAACGAAAAAACAGTATTTAAAGCACGCGTTTTGCTCAAAAGCAGGAGGCAGCTTGCTGCGCCAATCTAGTCAACCACCACAGACCAGTTTGAGGTGGTTTCGCCATATTGGACAGCAAAAAGCGTATCGTATATACGAGCGGTGATGGGACCGGCCTGAGCCGAGGGGATGCTGGGATTGAGCGGAATCTCGTAATCCTTGCCCTGGAAGTGAATGCGGGACACAGGCGTCACGACGCAGGCGGTTCCAGCGCCAAAAACCTCAAGTAGTCGGCCCTCATCGCTGGCACAAGCTATCTGCTTCATATTTATCTTGCGCTCAGATACCTTGAACTCGCCCCAATTCCGGGTCAGCTCGAGAATCGAATCACGCGTTATTCCAGGGAGAATGGTTCCGTCGAGTGGAGGCGTGACAAGCTCTTGTTCGCCGCTTTCGTTGCGCCAAAAGACAAACATGTTCATGGTCCCAACCTCCATTAGTTCGTGGTCTTCGCCTATGGTCCACAGCACCTGCTGGTATCCTTTATTCTCAGCAGCCACCTGGGGTCCAACTGAGGGCGCATAGTTGGCGCCAAGCTTCTTGTTGCCCACCCCACCAGGCCATGCGCGAACGTTTGACTCATCGCAATAGAGACTGATTGCCTTAAAGCCGGTCGGAAAGTAAGGCCCACAAGGAGAAGCAATGACGTACAAAAGAGCGCTGTTGGCGCGATGGACGCCAAGCGTGTTCTCGGTTGAGATCAGCGTCGGACGCAGGTATAGCGAGTAACCCCTGCCCTCTGGCACCCACCGCTTGTCGGCACGCAGTAACTCTTTGATGCATTCGACAGCCTCCTTTCCATCAAACTGCGGTAGGTGCAGGCGCTCTGCGCTGCTGTTCATGCGCTCCATGTTTTTCTCGGGTCGGAACAAGCGAATATTCCCCTGTGCGTCGCGGTAAGCCTTGAGACCCTCGAAGCATTCAAATGCGTAATGGAAGACAGAGCAGGAAGGATCAAGCACCAGCGGACCATAAGGCTTGATCAGCGGGCTACCCCATCCACGCTTGGCCGTCCACTCGATGGTCAGCATATGGTCGGTAAAGACGTGCCCAAAGACAAGCTCCTCCTTTGGCACAAGAGCCTTTGGCGCCGTGGTCAGCGACTTTTGCAGCAAGGATGCTTGGATTCCGGTACGAGCGCCAACTTCAGGGTTGTTTGCCGCAATCGCACACCTAGTCGTGGAGTGTAACAGACGAAAAGCACCCGGTGCCCGGCGATATATGCCAGCCAACCCGGAAAGACATAGCGACGATGCCATGTCAAGAATGAAATGATAAGCGCAATGGTTGTAAGTAATGGAAAGAGACAAAAGACAGAACACAGTAGATGGAAGTGGTGGTTTAATATTGTTATATGCGCGGAAGGAGTAGAAGGACAAGCGTGTATGTAGGTGCATGGCAAGAGATAAGCTGCGTGGCTGGGCTGTTTTAAGTGATGCGGCACCATACTGTTCTAATGGGATGTGATTCACCTGCGTCATGGGTTGCATTCCGCCGCTTCACCCCTGAGTCAAGTAGCTAATCAAATATTTAACCGCAGAAGACCACAGCACCCCACCCATTCTATGGCGGCGCACAACGCCTATGTTGCACCGTCGTCATTGGGCTGGCTAATTTTGGGCCCTGAAAGATAAGGATGCTGATGGTGGTGGGTATTTGTCGCAGCTGCTCCAGCGTACAAGAGATTACATGGATGGTTTTAAGAGGGAGTTGCGATGATATATCAGACATGTATGTGGTGTGCAGCTATTGACTTCCAAGGGACCTTGACAAACCTTTTATGACTAAAGTCTGGAGCTGGCATGATTCCGGGTATCGTTGTCAGTTACACAGGAGATCTCAATTGAAAGAAGGGGCGTATGTAGCGATAAATATGACTGTCAGAGTACATCCAGAATCAAGATAACGATGTACAATGTGACCTTGAATTCCTGGCGGAAGTCCATCGAGATCTTTGATGATCAACCCTATCAGTTTAGTCAGAGAATATCCTGCATTTCCTTGTCTCTAGAGCCGAGCTGCCGGCTCTAAGGCTTGAGTCACCCCAACTGTTGCTGTTTTGCAGAATGCGGGGCAAAGCGGCCGATCAAGGCTCCTTAAAGGTTTAGAAAACAAATTTTAAAGCTACTTTTTTTTTTTTTTTTTTTTTTGCACTCTTACTTTGTTGAATAATATAATTCGGGCAGGGTGCAGTTGTCAAGTATGGCAAGTAGAGCCCAGGACAGTACGGGCGGCGGCAGGCTCCGTCGTGGCAAGAAGGGCGATGATGGGTTTGTGGCGTATCCCGAAGCTCAGCCGCACACGAAGACCGGAGCACCATGCCAGCGCAACAATTGGGATATGCGCGTGGATGGAGTCGCAGTGCTGTTTGTGACAGTTCTATGTGCATTCACGCGGCTGTATCAGATTGGAAAACGCGCAGCTGTGACCTGGGACGAGTCCCACTTTGGCAAGTTCGGCGCATACTACATTAACCGCACATTCTACCATGACGTGCACCCACCGCTTGCAAAGATGCTTATTGGGCTGAGCGAATATCTATCGGGCCACAATGGCACATTCACGTTCAAGGGCAGATACCCGCCATATGTAAACTACAGGTTTATGCGGTGCTCCATTGCATTATTTGGAGTTGGACTTGCGCCGCTGGCGTACATAACATGTCGCCAGCTTAACATATCACGCAAGGCGTGTGTGCTGGCAGCGCTGTTTGTGGTATTGGACAACGGGCTATGCGTTATGAGCAGGTTTGTCCTGCTGGATGAGCCGCTTTTGTTTTTTACAGCGGCAGCGTTGTGTGCAGTGGCAGGGTTCCAGAACACGCGAAATCAGGCATTCTCAAGCGCGTGGTGGCGCTGGCTTTTGTTGACAGGGGCCTCGCTCGGACTGGTAGCAAGCTGTAAATGGGTGGGGTTTCTGGCTGTGGGACTGGTTGGGCTGTATACAGTTGAAGAGCTGTTCAGTATGTACGCGCGTAGGGTTCCGGCCAAGCTTTTAGCAAGGCACTTTATTGCTCGCTCGCTGTGTCTTATAGCAGTCCCGCTGGTTATCTACGCGACATGCTTTCGAATCCACTTTGCGATCCTCAATCGCAGTGGGCCAGGCGATGCAAAGATGCCGCCTTCATTCCAGGCGCGTCTTCGCGGGAGTCCGTTGAATCGTCAGCCTTTTACTGTTGCGTATTCATCACAGATTACACTGCGCTCAATGTATCCAGGGTCAGGCTTGCTGCACTCACACTTGCACAAGTACCCCGACGGCTCGCAGCAGCAGCAGGTTACATGCTACGGGCACAAGGACTCGAACAACGATTGGACTATTGTTAATAGCGCTGGGCTCAATGTTACAGAAG
Source organism: Coemansia reversa NRRL 1564 (assembly GCA_002705745.1). Taxonomy (NCBI): domain Eukaryota; kingdom Fungi; phylum Kickxellomycota; class Kickxellomycetes; order Kickxellales; family Kickxellaceae; genus Coemansia; species Coemansia reversa. The sequence continues at coordinate 31,949 of KZ303566.1, read as the reverse complement.
ACATAGCAGAAGCTGTGCGTGACGGCGATATTGTAAGTCTGGTGCATAAGCAGTCGGGAGCGGTTCTGCATTCGCATAGCACATACATGGCGCACGTCACCGCCAAGGACTATGAGGTCACAGCATACGGCAAGCCAGAGTGGAAAGACAAGAACAACGAGTGGCGTGTAGAAATCGTCAGCGAGCAAAGTGCGGTCCAGAACGGTGAGCTACATGCGATTACAACGCAGTTTAATCTCCGGCATGTCGCGACAAAGTGCCTGCTTTCAGCTGCCGCAGTTAGGCTCCCTGAATGGGGCTTCCGGCAGACCGAGGTTTCGTGTAGCCGTAGCAGTGGGCAGTCTGAAGAAGAGTCCAAACTCTGGGTTGTGGAGAAGCACGTCAACAGTCGGCTGCCCAAGACAGACATGCGGCCGATAGTGCGTAGCAGTTTTCTGCGCGACTTTGTCCGGTTGAACATTGAGATGGCGCGGTCCAACAATGCGCTGGTTCCTGACAGGGACAAATACAATCATCTTGAGAGCGACCCGTGGACCTGGCCACTGCTCCTTTATCCAATGCGTATGGTTGGCTCGTGGATGGAGAACGATATCAAGTACTATGAAGTCGGTAACCCGCTGCTGTGGTGGGCGTCAACGGTTTGCTGCATCCTGTTTCCTCTGCAGATTGTCTACTACTTTGCGCGCAAACAACGGCAACTTCCTAGCGCCTGGGACTCGGACCGCGAATTCCAACAGTTCTGGGACAGCGCTAAGCTACTGTGGGGCGGCTGGGCGTTGCATTACCTGCCTTTCTTTCTCATGGGCCGCGTCACCTACATCCACCACTATTTACCGGCGCTGTACTTTGCACTGCTGCTTCTGGCCTTTGAAATAGATTACTGCTGCCGCAGACTGCTCAGCGGACACAAGCTACGCATAGCAGCAGTTGTGGTTTGGGCTGCTGCTGCTCTGGCTGTCTTTTGCTGGTTTGCACCGCTTACGTTCGGGTATGCGGGCGCGATGGGCGACCTCAAGCACCGACAGTGGCTTCCAACGTGGAACATTTACATCGATCGACATACTATGTAGTAACGGTTGACAAAAATCAACAGTTCTGCTGTTCTGTTCTGTTCTGCTCTGTTCTAGTCTAGACTATATATATATATATTTATATATATATATATATATATTTTTTTTTGCTCTTTTTTGTGTCTGTAGAAATGGACAGCACCTCAGGCGCCACGCCTTCAGCTGCCCTGCGTCGGCGTCGGCGGGCAGCCCCAGAAGCCTCCAGCGATTCTGGCGATACAGGGTTGCTAAATCGACAACCGTTGAAAGATAATTCAAAAGAGCTTGCCGACAATTTCAGCATGGAAAATAATGCGACGGCCTTCGACAGCACGGATCGCCTTATCGCGCTGTGTCTCACACTGTTATGTCTGGCAACGCGCCTATACCGAGTCGGCAGGAGAACAATCGTGAGCTGGGATGAGACGCATTTTGGCAAATTCGGCGCCTTCTACATAAATGGCACGTTCTACCATGACGTCCATCCGCCTTTGGCCAAAATGCTGGTGGGATTAAGCGAGTTTGTAAGCGGGCACAATGGATCATTTATGTACAGCTCTGGCGCAACGTATCCTGATTATGTGAACTACACGTTCCAGCGGTCTTTCCTTGCGGTACTCGGTGCGTTAATCGTCCCATTTGCGTACCGCACTTGTCGCTTTCTTGGGTTTGGCCGAGCTGCTGCTACCATGGGCGCGTTGTTTGTCCTGTTCGACAATGCGTTATGTGTAATCAGCCGATTTATCCTACTGGATCCTCCACTGCTCTGCTTTACAGCAATGTCGCTGCTTGCCTATGCTGGCTTTGCTGCACAGGCGCACAGGCCGTTTTCGGCAGTGTGGTGGCGATGGCTGGTCTTTACAGGAATATCACTTGGGCTGACGGTCTCTGCCAAGTGGGTCGGCCTGTTTGTAATTACTCTAGTCGGTCTGTGCACCATGGAGGAGCTGCTACGGCTGTACAGCGATCGCAGCATCTCCGCAAATACGCAACTTGCACATTGGGCTGCTCGCTGCGCATGTCTCATTGTGCTACCCGCCATGGTCTACCTAGCGTCGTTTCAGCTCCATTTTGCACTTCTCCGCAGTCGAGGCACTGGTGACTTTAGGATGCCATCCACGTTCCAGGCACTGCAGCGTAACAGCGTGGTCGCCCGCCAGCCGCACGATGTAGCATTAGGCTCGCAGATCACATTACGCTCCCATCTTCCAGGATTTGGACTGATCTACTCGAATCACACAAACCGCTTCCCCGACCGTCGTGGCGAGTGGGTTGCTGCGGGGATGCCTGGAAAGCAAACAAACAACTGGTGGCAGGTTGTATCTGCAGCTAACATGGAAAACGACACTGTATCTCCGCCACAATCCATTGGTGACGGCGCCCTGGTACGCTTTTTCCACGCTAGCACGCGCCGCTTTCTGCGCACTGGGCCCGGAAAGCCATATAATCAGCGCTGGGACCGGAGGGTATTTGCAGGCGGCAACGCAACAGATACATCTGCGTGGGACCTCTGGCGCATCCACATTATTGACGAGGCCAGCAGCAGTCTCAGCTCTCGGGTCTACAGTGTCACTACACGCTTCCAGCTTTTTAATGCACTTTCCGGTTGTCTGCTTCAAGCAACGCCAAACCAGCTGCCTGCGTGGGGTCGCCAGCTGAGCGAGCTGATCTGTACGGATGCTAATTCGACCTCTGCAGAGACCACGCTGTGGAATGTTGAGCAGGTTCACGACAAACGGCTTAAACGTGCAGACTTTAGACAGCTTGTTGGCCGAAGTCTATTGCGCGATACGATATGGCTTAACCGCGAAATGGCCCGCTCAAACAACCGACTTATTCCAGATCCTGATCGCTACAAGCACACCGAAAGTGACCCATGGACATGGCCGCTGCTACTCTACCCTATGCGTATGGTGTCCTGGACAGATACCTCTGTAAAATACTACGAGGTGGGTAACCCACTGCTGTGGTGGGCGTCGACAGCCTGCTGCATTCTATACCCTCTACAAATGCTGTTCTGGCTTCTTCGTCAGCACCGTCAAAGCTCCACATGGCTTCCAGGCGAGTTTAAGCAGTTCTGGGACAGCTCAAAGCTACTGTGGGGCGGCTGGGCACTGCACTATCTACCCTTTTTTCTGATGGGTCGTGTCACCTACATCCACCACTACTTGCCAGCGTTGTACTTTGCACTGCTGCTACTGGCTTTTGAACTTCAGTGTTTTGCACGTTGGTATCTGCCACGTCAGGCGATGTGGTTATTTGCGGCAGCCATTTCTGTTGCTGTAGGCTACGTCTTTGTCTTGTTTTCGCCGCTGACCTTTGGATGGGAAAGACCGGCCAAGGAGCTTGCTCACTTGGTATGGCTTTCAACATGGAATATTGTCAAGGATCGTAATGTGGTTGTTTAATCTAACACCACTCGCTTGATCTGAGGGCTTTATTGCACGAGTATGTTATAAACATGGACATTGAGGTGCGGACGGGTCGTTGTGGGGGGGGGGGAAGAGATTGGTTCTGACATTGGAAATGCACGCACCGCGAGCTTACTGCTATTGTGGTATAAGAATGTGCATGTCTCTGAAACTTGCTGCGCTTGCTCTTTAGCCTTGTTTCATTCTTTCTTTACATTTGTTTGGGCGCATATATTTGTACCATCGCTTCTAGACGCTAAATATACCGTTCTTTGGTAGAACACATTTACATGCAGATGCGACTACGCGATCAACGGAGTTGGAAGATGCCACCCAGGCAAGCGATGCGCTCACAGAACCATGATGGTGCGCAGAGGCAGGCAGAGCCCCTTGGAGGAAATTCCATATTTGCAGATGACGTAGATCATGCTGTCTCTAGCAAATGTCTGACAGAGAGCCAGTCCTTTGCACCTGCCACCAAGGTCTTGCTTCAAGCTCACCATAGCAAAACTGACTGCAGACTGACAAGGAACCAGCGGTGTGATCTTATAAACGTGGTTGTATTAACACTTCTTGCCACTGCAACGCGTTTCTATAAAATCGGCCAAAGCAATCGCGTTATCTGGGATGAGGCTCATTTTGGCAAGTTCGGTGCCTATTATGTGAACCATACATTTTATCACGACGTCCACCCACCCTTGGCCAAGATGCTTGTTGGCTTATCGGAGGTTTTGACAGGTTTTGACGGTTCCTTTACATTCCAATCTGGGCAAAAGTATCCGGATAATGTCAATTACGTGTTCATGCGTGCATTCAACGCCGGCTTTGGCGTGCCGCTGGCTCCCATGGCGTATTTTACACTGCTGAATCTGGGTTGCAGTTCAAGTGCTGCCCTGCTTGGCGGTCTGCTGGTATGTGTTGACAATGCCTTGTGTACTATCAGCCGCTTTATACTGCTTGACGCAATGCTCTTGTGTTTTACATCAATGTCCGTATTGTCACTATCTGGATTGTACAAGTACCGCAAGAAACCATTTACGCAGCCCTGGTTTAAGTGGCTATTTGCTACAGGCGTGTCACTAGGTCTTGTGACTAGCGCCAAATGGGTTGGTATGTTTTCCGTAGCATTAATCGGGCTCTACACTGTGTATGAGCTCTATGAATTATTTGGCGTGCCAGAAACTCGGATGGTAGGCTATGCCATGCATTGGGCCGTCCGCGTTTTAGCGCTTATTGCGGTACCACTGACCATCTATATTATGTGCTTCTGGGTCCACTTTACACTTCTGTACAAATCTGGACCCGGTGATGCAGAGATGGATTCGCTGTTCCAAGCCAATCTTGAGGGTTCCAGCCTAAAGAGCCAACCACTGGATATAGCATATGGATCTCAGATCACGTTAAGGTCGGCTATCCAAGGCATGGGCCTGCTGCACTCGCACAAGGACGCCTATCCCGATGGCTCAAGGCAGCAGCAGATCACTGGATACACGCACAAAGACAGCAACAACGACTGGATCATCAAGAAGGTCCACGGACAGGCGTATGGTAATACCACCGAGACTGTAGAGTTTGTCAAAGATGGAGATGTAGTACGTTTGGTGCATGCAGGCACAATGCGTAATCTCCACTCACACGCAGTCTATGCGCACTTGTCCATGCGCGAGTGGGAAGTATCAGGGTATGGAGTAGATAGCAACCATCCTGATGTCAATGACCACTGGCGCGTTGAGGTCGTCGAAGAGCTTTCGCAGAGAAACCCTGAACACCACCTGCGCACTTTGGTCACACGGTTTCGCTTACGCCATCTTCAGCAGAATTGCATGCTGCGTGTCACAGGCAAGTCGCTACCTCAATGGGCCTGGCGCCAGGCCGAGATTGTCTGCGACAGACGAGGAAGTCGTGATGACAATACCATATGGAATATTGAGACCCATGTAAACCCCCTCCTTTCTTCGGCAGATCCAAAGGATCTGAAAAGCCCATTCTTACGCAGCTTTGTGCGTTTGAATATGGCTATGGCTCGAACCAATAACGCGCTGGTGCCCGACCAAGATAAAATTGACCTACTTACATCAACACCATATGACTGGCCGATTCTGCGCCTCGGTCTTCGTATCTGCGGCTGGGGCGACTCAGACGTCAAGTTTTGGTTAATTGGCAACCCAGTAGTTTGGTGGACAAGCTCTTTAGCCGTAGGCTTTGGCACACTACAGCTGTTGTACTATTGTGTGCGCCGCCAACGCGGCATATGTGATATTCCATCTCCTATCTGGAAACAGCATCTCTATGTCTCGGGTATCCTGCTGGGCGGCTGGGCATTACACTACCTGCCTTTCTTCTTGATGGGGCGTGTGACGTATCTTCACCACTACTTCCCAGCGTTGTATTTTGCTGCCATGTATCTTGCTTATATCATCGAGTGGAATTCCAAACGGGCTGCTGCTCTGCAGAAGAAGATGCTGCTAATGGCACTGGGGCTTGCTGCGGTTGCCAACTTTGCTTACTTTGCACCCTTCACATTTGGGTTCAGCTACCCTGCCACAGAGCTTTCCAGCCGCAAATGGCTCTCAACATGGAACATATATAACCAGCCTCAATAGGCGTAGCAACGTATGGATCATTATTTACAGATGATGCCTAATATTCATAATAGTAGTAGATATATAAACAATAGAAATTATATCGCACTTGCGACCTCGTAAAACTCGCAGCGCTTGAATATGCCGCCATAGCATTATGCCTGCATTTAAATAGCCTTTGCGCAAGCCCCGCAGGTAGACTTTATCATCTTGCGCCCGTACGGGATGTAGCTCGCCGAGTACCAGGCCAATGCGCAGTACTGACAGATAGCGAATATCAGGCAAAGCACAGCAATGTCAAAGGCAAAGGCAACGACAAACGTCATCACCAAAAGCACAATGTATATGACAAACGCAGTCAGTCGCACTGGCGCTGTGGCCATCTTGAATTGCTTTTTGAACCCAACTAGGAAGCCCATTCCAAACAGCGAAATGACATTTCCAAGCGAGTAGCAGACAGCAAAGGCCGCCATGTGTCCAGAGAATATCAGAATTGTGCCAATGATGCTCAAGACAAGCCCAATTCCGAAGCAAGCGCCAAAGGCCATCAGACGCTCCATCCGCGATAGGTGGAACAACCCAGGATCATTGCTCATTGGGTCGTCGACTCCGAGGCGGCTTTGTGCCTGCTGTACGTTAAATGGAAGAGACATTGCCTAGCAGGTGGGTCGTTAAGATTTTTTTTTTAATAAATAAGGAATAAGATGGCTGTGACGGCTAAGCCAAAAAGAGAAGTCTGGCAAATTTTCAATCTCAACACCTCCACAAGGATAAATGGTGCACGTGCATTGATGGTGGCAAATGGCCCTCACCAGTTGTTTGGTCAATGGATTCATGCAGTCACCGCCACCCTCTGATGGATTCAGAGTGCTGGATCACAAACGCGGAGGATCCATAGTCAGCTTCGAATGGTTTACGCCTCCCCCCTCCCTTCTCTAAGGCATTGATCTGCTAGCAGCTAGTGGATACGCGACTATGGCTCAGTTGAAAGGATCCATGTTTGGCGATGCAGCACCACACCAATAGCGCCGAAGATTCGAGAACGGGGTACGCTTAATGAATTGTGCAAAACCTGCAACCGAATCTGCAACCAACTTTCAATCTCTTCTTCACTTGTAGTTTCAAAACTTTCGAATTTGCTCTTCGCTAGTGCTTGCTTGCACTTGTTTCTATTTTGCCTTCAATTGATCAGATTCATAACCACTCACTATACAGAAGCAATGGCCGAGGAAAAGAAGTCTCTCGCTGAGCAGATTGTCGAGGATGTCCCAGAGGAGTCCAGCGCTAGCGACGAGAAGAGCGTTTCAGTTGCGGCGGCGGCGGCTGCAGCCCAGGGCATCAACCCATCTGCCTTCCAGAAACAGCAGAGCGTCGCTGAGAGGAAAGCGCGCAAGGCCATGCTGAAGAAAGGCTTCGAGCAGGTCACTGGAATCACTAACATTAGCGTTATCCGTAGAAAGTCACCCATGTTCTCGATCTATGCCCCGGATGTCTACAAGAACGCTGGCTCAGACACGTGGATCGTGTTCGGAGAGGCGCGTGTAGACAACTTAGGAAGGATGATGAATCCTGGCGCGCAGCGCGCTGCCAAGGCCGCTGCTGCTGCCACTGGAGCCACTGAGACCGGGTCATCCGCGACACCTGCCGCTGCAACTAAAGTTGAAGAGGTCGAGGAGAAGGTTGACGAGACTGGTGTTGAGAGCAATGACATTGAGCTTGTCATGGCCCAGGCAAACTGCTCGCGGGCCATGGCTGTCAAGGCACTCAAGGACAAAGGCAACGATGTTGTGAATGCCATCATGGAGCTTACCACTTAAAACCACTGCCGCTGTAAATACAGCAGGCCCCAGAACTGTCCTAGTGTTTGCTGAGTACTATGGTATTTGTTCTATGCTTAATTTTTTTTTTTTTTTTTTACAAATTTCTTGTTAGCTTTTGTTTGACTAAGCATGCACAAGGCTGGGTAAAATGGATTCATGCGCAGTGCTCGATGAACTTTAGTCACTTTGCAGATATTATATTGATTTGTGTGAATGGTAAAAGCTGCTTAAGCAACAGCACTTGGCACATATCGTGTTCTAGATATTTTGGATATATTTTGAGGCCTTTTACTTTAGGCCAGTTCAACTAATAACGGTCGTTATTAAATATCTTTAAAGTCAACTTTGTATATTTAAACCACAATATCAATAATCCAAAGATTACTGCATTTTCTGTAAATGTTGTGTCAGTTGCGTAGAGCCAAACATAAATAATGGCCAAATTATAACAATACTTTGGAAAACAAAAGTTTTAAATATGTAGCAATAGAAACAAGGCATTACCATTATAAATATCCTTTCATGATCTAGGTCTCCTTCAGCCGATGCGTGACGTCATGGATCCCAAGTACTCAGGGTTTGTAATCAGCATTGGCAATGTTACTTCCGGTCGGCAGAGTGCTTTGCTACTATTAGTATAGACAGATAAAATACCATTAACCATTGAAATTATCTATTCCAAAGATATCTTTGGCATTGCTAAGACTGTTGTAGACAATTAACACATCCTATTTAGACTGTGTAAGAACAAGCATATTCCAGATAGTTTCCTGTGCGGAAATGCTGTTTCCCCTGTCAGTCTGCTACAACAACCCGCAATATGCCACAGGAAAAACAGCAAGCAGTTCATAACACAATTTTTCTTTTGTAATAATAATATTCGGGGTATCTACTTTAGGAACAAGCTACTTGCTTTATAATTTTTATTCTTTTGAAAACGTATTTCGATTAGTTTTTACCAAAATCTAAAAGAATATATGTTAAGAACTTGTTCTTAGCTTAGAGTGGTGGTGACTACTACAAATATTAATGTTGTGTTATCTGAGACACGTCTTGAAATCCATTAGGCACATGATTAAGACCCATTTGTAGTCAATCTGCTCAGATAAAGTTTTATTCAACTGACCTCCAGACAGGGATCGTCTCGGTTGCGCAATGATTATACCATCAGCTATAGTATCCTCCATCAGTTCCATACCATATTTCAGCCATGAACGCCAGTATCCTTGATATTATTGAGCGGGAGTATGTGCTGCCCAGCCCAATAATTTCCGGTCCGCAGCTTTCTGCTGTGCAAAAGTTAGATCGACCAAAAGTCCAGCTTCACGCTGTAATGTCGCTTTCGGGGCCGCGGCTGGGAACCACCCTATCTATGATACGCGACCCGATTAACAACAGCTACTGCACAACGGCAGAGGTGGAAGCGCTGGCAGATGTGAGTCCAATGTCGCTTATGCGAGCATCGAACCGACCAGAGACTTATGCTATGGGAACCACCACTCAGATTCCGTTCCAGCCTGGTGGCTTTGATAATTCCGTTCGTACCGATGCATCGTTATATACACATGATAATACAGCAGCGGTGGCAGATTTGCATGCTGACGGTGAACTGTGCGGCGTGCCTGACGGGTTTGACCGTGGTCTATTTGACATTGCCGATGCGCAGGTCCCTGATTTGGGTAATGATATTGATCTGGCTGCGAACCGGTACGGAATAGACGAAAGTGGGACAACAAAGTCTATTATAGACGAGCAGCAGCAGCGGCAACCAAGACTTGACGCCGAGGAGAGTGGAAAACACATGGGAGATTCCGAGCATGCTGGGTTAAGTGAAATTGACGAACTAGTTACAATATCCGTTACGGCTGGACCTTCCACAACTAGTACACATCAAGCATTGTCGAAAAAAACATGGGCACATGTGATTGATGTAGCGGCTGGTTTTGCAAACTTCCACCAGCTTGTGCCAAAGCTGGCTCGGGATTTTCCGTTTGAGCTGGATGTGTTTCAGAAGCGTGCTGTGTATCATCTTGAGCGGGGCGATTCAGTGTTTGTTGCGGCGCATACTTCGGCTGGAAAGACGGTGGTGGCGGAGTATGCAGTGGCGCTATCGCAGATGCATTTGACAAAGACGATCTACACATCGCCAATAAAGGCATTGTCAAACCAAAAATTTAACGACTTTTCGCAAACGTTTGGCGAAGACAATGTGGGGATACTCACCGGTGATGTCAAGATACGGCCTGAGGCGCCATGCCTGATTATGACTACGGAGGTCTTGAAAAATATGCTCTATCGCGGCGCCGACGTCTTGCGCGACGTTGAGTTTGTAGTGTTTGACGAGTGCCATTATGTCAATGACCTTGAGCGCGGCGTGGTATGGGAAGAAGTCATTATTATGCTGCCAAGGCATGTGTCGATCATTCTGCTTTCAGCGACTGTACCAAACACTAGAGAGTTTGCCGAGTGGGTGGGCCGCACCAAGCGGCGCGATATTTATGTTATAAACACCACTAAGCGGCCAGTGCCTCTCGAGCACTACTTGTACGTTGGCAGGGCCAAGGGCCAGGCAAAAAACCAAGATGGCAAGGAGCTTGTGAGGATCGTCGATCAGGGCGGCGATTTTAGTAGCACACAGTGGCGCGAGGCCTACAACACAGTGCACAAGGTTCGACCGACAGCGTCAGGGCAAAGTGCTGCAAAGATGACTGGGCGTCATATGTCAGAACGCCAGGGAACGACTCTGTGGGTGCATCTTGTTGGCCATTTGCGCTCACAGGCCTTGCTTCCAGCTGTCGTGTTTACGTTTTCGCGGAAAAAGTGTGAGGAGTATGCGAACTCGTTGCGCAACCTGGACTTTCTCAATGACAGTAGACGCAGTCAAGTGCACATCTTTGTTGAGCGCTGCTTGAAGCGCCTAAAGCCCGAGGACCGCGCGCTACCGCAGATTGTCACCATGCGCGCACTTCTCAAGCGCGGGGTCGGCGTCCACCACTCGGGGCTGCTGCCTATTGTTAAGGAGGTTGTTGAACTTTTATTTGCGCGAGGCCTCATATTTTGCCTTTTTGCTACCGAGACATTCGCGATGGGTGTCAACATGCCTGCCAAGTGTGTGGTATTCTCATCACTTAGGAAGCACGATGGGCGATCGTTCCGGGAACTTTTGCCTGGCGAGTACACGCAGATGGCTGGACGTGCTGGCCGTCGCGGACTTGACGATACTGGCGTTGTAGTAATCAACGCTGCTGCCGAAGTTCCCGATACAGTCACACTTCACACAATGATTCTAGGCACAGCCACAAAGCTTGAGTCACAGTTTCATTTGACGTATACTATGATTCTAAACCTACTGCGTGCGAAGCAGCTGCGTGTGGAGGAGGTCATTAAGCGCAGCTTTGGGGAGAATGCGTCCCAGGGCAAAGCACCTGAGCATGAGCTACGCTTGCTAGATGTTAAGAGGCAGCTTGATGGACTTGCACCCATCGACTGTCCCATATGCGAGGACGACATTGGGCAATTTTACCACGTCTCCCGATCGGTTCAGCGTCTTACCTCTCGTCTGCATCAAAGAGCAGCTCGCAGGTTGCACACCGAGAGCAGCAGCGCTGTTCTGGTCATGCATGCGTTATGTGCTGGCCGCCTTGTTCTTATCTCATACTTTCCACATATTGTGTTGGGCATTGTGGTCAAACGGCTAACAGCAGATGGGTCACAGCTCGCTTGTATGGTTTTGAATCCACCTGCCGGTGCAACTAACAACGTAATGCTGAAGGTTCCGCCATATCCAATCCCTGACATCCCTGCAATACTTGCACGCCAAGACCTGACCGATCTCCGCTATGTGATTCAACCAGTTCCCACATCATCGATTACAACAATCCTTGACGCAATCGTCAAACAGGCACCTGCAAGCGTTACTAGCCAGCAGCTATCGCAAAAAGTCCCTAGCCCTGTGTCTTCTGGACTTGGGGCTGCAATTCGTAATTCAGTGGATACACTTTGCAAGCGGGACCAATCGCCAGAGTATCCATGGCAAAAGATCCGCATTTTAGAGTTTCAAGAGCTAGTCTCCGAGCGAGCGCATCTTGTAGTTAGCACAAAGGGATTCCAGTGCTGTGCATGCCCAGACATAGCCAATCATTTCCTGGCTGTCCACGAGCGAGCGGTCCTCCAATCAGAGCTTGACGAGTTGACAATGGAGCTCTCAGACCAGAACCTTGATCTACTACCAGACTATCGGCTGCGTTTGGATGTGCTTAAGGACTTGGGGTATGTTGATGAGATGGGCAATGTTCAGCTTAAAGGCCGTGTCGCGTGTGAAATGAACTCTGCAGACGCGCTGGTGCTTACAGAGCTTATTCTCGACAACACGCTGGCGCAACTAGAGCCAGATGAGATTATTGGACTTCTCTCGGCATTTGTATGTACCGAGAAAAATGAACCGGCTGATCTTATGGATCGACTGCCGTCTGCGCTTAAAGATGGACGCAAACGGCTTTTGGAGGCTTCTCGTCGTGTTGGTACAACGCAGGCTGAGTACGGTCTGCCCGTTAGTATTGAAGAATATCAGCGCGAATTCCGGTTTGGCCTGATTGAGGTCGCATACGAATGGGCACGCGGACTCTCGTTCCTAAATATCACTGCACTTACAGATACGCAAGAAGGTATAATTGTTCGCTGTATCATGCGTATTGCCGATGTCCTGAAGAACGTAACATCAGCGGCAATGCTCATAGGCGATACAGAGCTTAAGCTCAAATTGGAGTCAGCTAGCGAGCTCATCCGCCGCGATATTGTGTTTGCAGCATCACTATATTTCTAGATAATAACTACACTTTGCTTCTGCTGACAAAGTTTATGAGCAGAGTGTCTTTCGAGTTTGATCTTCTGTTTGTGTTTGCACGCTCGATTTTATATATTGGATACAAGTTCTCACGAAGGCCTAACAAACTATATGTTAAGCAGTATTGATCTTGGTTTAAAGTAGTAGTGGCTACTCTGAATGTTGTTGTTGTTGTTGTTGTTGTTGTTGTTGTTGTTGTTGTTGTAATACCTGGGACTTGGGTTGTTTGGTGCTCTTCCTGCGGCGCTTAGTAGGTTTGTGCGGCTGATCGGCAGAGGTCGCAGCATCCCTATGCTGGAAACAATCAGGAAATTCTTTTTCCTTAGGCAGACTGAACAGGATGTGCTGAAAGTTTACAACAGCAGCAGTATCACGATTCCAATACCTCATATTGGGATATGGTTTGGGGAAGGGGTCGGTAGAAAAGACAAGAGCAGGATTGTGTGGAACCTTAACTCAAACCACCTATCATTCATAAAGTAGAGAAGACCGTGGCTAGTTATTGTTTTCTTGATGATATGCTCTGACTTGGAAGCGCTTTGAGCCTTAAAACACATCCAATATATGCAGACAATTCTATATGCTAGGTGATGTTGCCTGGTCAATTCCACTTTTTATAAAAACCAATCAAACGTCTTCAACGTAGCAGAAAATTGATGAATACCGTGCATTCACTCATTTCAGCTAGCGTTTTCCTTGGACGGATAGATGAACAAAAGCTTACAAATTATGTAAAACAAATTTTATATAGGAAGGGTAAACTTTTAAAAGTCAACAACCTTATTGAGATTTATCCATTTAGCTGCATATCTAGTGTAACCCGTTGCTGACCCAGCCATGAAGCGGGTGCACTGCCGTGTCTGGCAGAGACAGCAGCAGAGCCCATCCCACTGCTGTGGCCAAATCCGCTTTGGCGCTCCAGTTGGCGCTGAAGATTAAACCATGCCGAGGCCATGGTACGCGACTCGAGAAGCTGGACGTTGTTCTGCTCTCGCAGCATTGTGCGCATACTCTCCAGCTGTTCGTCTTTAAGTGCTAATTGTGACTGAAGCGATGACAGTGCTTCCTTGTAGTCGTTCTGTGGCAAGCCGTCACCCTTCTGCAAGTGGCGAAGTCTTTGGTCTAGCTGGATGCAATGATCCTTTGTACGTTTGAGGGCAAGCTGGAGTGCGTGCACTTCATCGCGCGACTTTACAAGCTCCTTTTGCAACCGGTCAACGTCTTCCTGCGAGTACTGCGGCGATGAAGCCAGCCTGGCCTGCTGGCGTTCAAGTACCTGGTGCAGGTGCTGGCGCTCGGCCTCGACCTCACGCTTGCTAATGTCCAACCGCGTGAGATCATTCTGCAACTGCGACAAGCGCTGGGTCAGCTGACGGTTTTCTGCAGACAACCGGTCCACCTCAACCTTAAATTCGTTGCTCTGCCTGTGTGTTTCCGCATACCAGTTCTCAAGAGACCGTGTTTCTTTGTGCGGGCCTGAGGCTTCGCCGCCTTCAAAACGGCGAAGTGCCTCCCGAGCAATGTTCCTCTCTTGTTCGCTGGCCAAAGATGCGGCTCGGGCTCTATCAAGTTCTTCTTTCGTGGCAGCAAGCTCGGACCGTAGGTCAGCAGCCTCAGCCGAGAATTGAACAAGGCGCTCTGTGGTACGCTCCCTCTCGTCTTTAATATGGGAGTCCTCGTCTGCAGAAGCCTGCTCGGCAGCGCGAAGTTTCTCAACATAGTCTGTGACTTTGTCTTCAAGCCTTCTGCGCTGTTCTTGCTCGTGCTGAAGCTCTTTCCGCGCCTGATCTCTCTCACGGCTGGCATTGTCTGCAACCTCTTCGAGAAAGCCAGTTGCATCAGTGCGCAGTCCTTGTGTGGATGCCGTCCTGGCCTCTACAAGCTCACGCTCGAGGCGCGCAATCTTAGAAAGTAGCGCCGGCCTGTCATCAGTATCCATGGCAGACGCCAGTCCTGATTCAAGACTAGCACCTGTCGGCGGCGCAGCACCGTTAAGCTCAAGTTCGTGAAGAGACTCTTCCAGTGTAGATATGAGGTCCTGGTCGCGCTGCTTGCTCTGACGCAGGTGCTCGTTCTCATCCTCAAGAGCACGTAGTCTCTCCATTGCCTGGCCCAGCTCGGCCACGGTCAAGTTGTGGCGGCTTTCAAGCTGCGAATATTCGTCGCGGTAGCTGTCCATTGTTGGGCGAAGTTGGGACATGCGGTGATATTCGTCTTCAATTTGGCGCGAGCGGTCCTGGGCCTGGGCAAGCTGTTCTTCTAGCAAGCGCATCTGGCGGCGCAGATCTGTACTCTCTTCAAGCTTTTTCTTGTATTTTTCAATTACGTGTTCTGACTTTGCGAGACGCTCAGCGGCATGCTTGTATTCTTGAAGCTGGTCGCGCATGTGCGCAATCTCTTCATTCGCGTCACCGCTCGCGGCCAGCCTGCGCATCAGCTCTGCGATAGAAGCCTGGTGCTCTTCCGCTTTGTGCTCAGCGTCGCGATTGCGCATATCCGCCTTTTCGAGCTCATGCTTAAGATTGTCAATCTCAGCGCGTAGCAAAAAGTCTGCTTTGCCACTCTTGTCAGCACGCGCCATTGACTTTTCAAGGTCCTCCATGCGCATCTTCAGTTCTCCGTTCAGCACAAGCAACTCCTCGTACCTTCCCTGTACCTGTTTATGCTCGACGGACAGCTCATAAGCAGACTTTTCGAGCACATCTTTCTCTGCATATGACTTCATTAGCTCGGCTTGGAGACGGGCAACTGGGTCTGCGTCATCGCTACCGCTGCCACCATGAAAGGAGGTATCCATCATTTCTACGTCCTGCGCATCCGGTTCGGCGTCCGCGTCGGCACTACCGAGCTGAGCAAGCACTGATTCAATGGAAACCATCAGGCTGCGCTGGTCGTCCTCGCCAAGCGACATGATCTTGCCTATGTACACCTGGTTGCGCTCGCACTGCACGGCCAAAGTAAGAATTAGATGGCACAGCTTTAGCAACTCTTCAGGTTCCTCATTCTTAGCAATAGCGGACAGGTTGGGTTCAGCAAGGCTTGAAGCGGGATAACCCAAAACCTCTTCGTAGTACCGAGTAACTAATTTATAGAGTTTCTTGAGGTTGTTGAGCCTTAGAACCCAGTTGTCGCCGATATCTGCCGAGCGTATTGACTTGAACCATTGACGGTCGCTACACACAAAATATGGCACGAGTATAGACGTTTTGGTAGCGACAGAAAACCAGAAACCATTTTGGTGCAGTTTTTGGATGCTGCGCGCCAGAGCTGTTGTTCATCGGGTAATGAGGGGTGTGGACTTACACTTCGGCACATATCTCAAATAGGGCAATACCATCGGTCAAGTCGCTAAGAGAGTTTACCCGTTTACTTAGCGAGGCGAATGTTCCAACCTACAGACATGCGCCAAAGGACACACATTAGCTAGAGATGCGTGCAGCAGCAAAGGTACACAGAACATCGATCCTCCAGCAGCCTACACACCCAGTTGACAAAGCCGCCAGCGATATTCTCCTGGCCCATGGTCGCCGCAGTTTTGAGAGGTGAATTAAAGTCAAAAGTGTAAAAAATAAGCGAAAAACAAATTTAGCAAACACAAAACCTAAAAAAATAGAATCAAACACTACTACAAAAGTATTAGCGTTGGCGTAATATTTTTTTAGCGGGAGTTGGTATGGCAGGTTTGCGCCATTCGGGCAGTGCGTTTGAGTTGTGGGCAGCGGCGTGTCGTTTGCGCATGGTCGGAGAGATCATCGGCAGTGGAAAAGAGGGAAACGGCAGAAAAACATTGCGTATTAGTATTTTGTTCACAGCAGACTTCAGTTCAATTATCCTTCGCCTCTACAATTCGTCTACATATTTTGGCATGTTCCTGATCGCTTACCTATAGAGATAGCCACTAGGTGGTCTCTAACATCTTGCTTTCGCATGTTAACCCCGTGGAAGTACGCCCCCGTAAGGGCGCTCTCAGCAATAGCCGGGTCGGAAGCTTAAGGTAGACTCGTTTAGTCAAAGGCCGCGCCCTGGAGCAATTCAACCAGCAGCCGCCCACTGTCGCTGTCGCTATCATCGCTATCAGATGGAAGTGGACGCTTGGTGTTGGTCTTGTCAGGCTGTTTGCGCATCGGACACTGGAAATGCTCCAGCACACACCCGCTCTCCCAGAGACTCTGCAGAATGTGCCGGAAGTTCAACACTGCCGCCGTATCACGATTCCACATACGCGCACGAGTGGAATCCTTGTATTTCGCAACAGACTTCAGACAGTATTCGTTTTTACAACGTAGAAGCCCATTGCACAATACATCCTTCTTGTTTACACGTTGCCATGGCCGCGGGTTAGGAATCTTGTGAAACTTCTCTAGGCCGCTTCCACGGGCAGGACATAGACTAGATGTCTTATACTCATCCAGTAAATACACTGTAAAACCATGCTTCCTCAGCACATCTCGCCAGCCCTTACCACGAATTGGCTTATGGAAGCGCACCATGCCAGCTGACCAGTTGCCAATGATGAGCACAGCACCTCTACCAAACTTCTTATGAAGACCTTTTGCAAACCGATTATCTGCCTGCACCTTATTCCAATATGCAGACAGACGCAGTTTCCAGTGCAGTGGATGGCTCTCTGGCATCCTATCGACAAACGGCTGCTTCCTCTGTGCCTTCCGCTTTAACCACTCGGGATTAGCAGGTCCATACTCCTTGTGAATCTGGTGTGTTGAACTAGCATGTGTAGCCATCGTTTCATTATAGAAGTTGTCTAGTAGCTCCCAAACCTCGGAACATGCCTTAATACATGCTTCATACTTCTCCGGATTAACAGTACTGCGACACATGTTTTGTAGTGATTCTTCAGCTGCATGGATGCAATTTCCTGGATAGTTTTTTTTGACCTTTTCCTGAATATCTGCAAAATGTCCCAACCTTCTTTCCTTATTGCACTGCTTACGACTAAGCCGAAATACTTTGCGATCTATTGGTGTACTCATCTCATGCATGCAATGGAAGATGCCACCACGACCTGGATCCATTAGCACACATTTTCCAATAGTACTGTATAGCTTTTCTGGCAACATTTTATGAATAGACTGGCAATGATCTGACTCTCCATTAGCCTCATCATCATCATCATTGTTATCACCACCACTATCATCATCACTATTAGCTGCTATGGCTGCACCAGTAGTTGCCTTTAGCCTTTTCTGTTGTCCATTAGCTTTTCCTTGCTCAGTCTTGAATATAATCGATATTGCAACCCCATCCATATTGACTGACCCATGGAAATTGTAATTGCCTCACTGCTTGAATGGGCGAGATCTCAGGCTGAGCACCTCACCCCACTTCTCAACAGGTGGAGATCTTGGAGTTGGCAGGTTCAGGATATGCTGGTAGAGGATCCTAGTATCTAGGTGTATGTGCGCATGCACCCAGGCTTTGCGTAATGGAAAGCACTGTATCGACTTGGCCTTCTTCTCCAGGATGCAACAGAGTAGGTAAAATGCCTTCAGATGCCTCTGCAGATTGACTTTTGCATCATAATATATGTCATCCTTAGCAAACGCATCATCAATGACCTTGCCCATGTTACTACGTTTACTGTCTTTTTGTGATCACCACTAGCCTTCTTGCATTTCTTGCCTCCTTTGCCCTTGTTGCCCTTGATAGGGTCAGCATATGTTGCCCAGACTGGCTTCAGCTGCGCATACACCTCTTGCGCCTTGGGGCTGAGCTGGTCCTGCTTGATATGCCTTGAGCGTAGTGCATCTTTAATCTGTTGGGCAGGTCTCCAGACCTCCACAAAGCAGGCCTTGCGAATCTCAGCTCTGCTTTTCTTGGCCTTCTCCATCTCTTCTTTCAAGTCCTCTGCCCGCTTTCTTGATATCCAGCAGAACATTGATCGTACACCTTAGAGTTTTGCCAAATAATAGCTTGACATTGAGGAGGTAAGCCTGCTCTATTGCAGTATTGACATATGATGCAATCTGGGACATTTTGCTATATTTTAGGTGCTGAATTCCTGCAGCCTTCATATAGCCACCAATATGCCTATTGACTAGGTCTCTGTTTATCTTGGTTCTATCCCCAGCACTATTTGGCTTCATATCAACCAAAGACATAAAAACAGTATAAAAGAAGTTGGTACCAATGCAAATACCAGGATTGAAGGAAGGATTTAAAAGTGGCTCATTAATAAATATCCATCAGTAAGCTGGTAAGCATGGGCAGTAAGGTTGTGGACCTTTCCTACCAGCTTTCGAATGTCAGGAATAAGACCTGGCTTCCGCCCGACTGAATGAAGAGGTCTTAACAACTGTTATACTAGACTTCATTAATAAAATAAAATAAAATTTATAAACCTTGTCCTTTGTTTTTTTATGTTTTTTTTAACTACAGGTATCTTTACAACTAAATACTAATAAAATCCATGGAAGCAATGGAGAAAAGGGGAAATTGATTATTTGGCATGTAGAATTAAAGAAATACATTTTCTGGACACAGAGGCCAGCCGTCGTATAATAATCTTTGGTCAGAGGAGCATAGGATAGGTATTAAAAACCTTCCATCAGACAAACAAACGCAATGATAAATAGTTGGAGAATATCAAAAGTCAAGATACACATTAGTTTTCATTTATATAGCTTAAAATTTTGCAGAAGTATGTGAAGAGAACCAACTTGTTCTGAAGTCTCCTTTTCTACAACACCAGCATCTCTATTCAATGGTAGGACATGCTGTCCATTTAAAAGCAGTGGGTATCGCTATGTAATCTCTTTGGATTTCTTGGACAACCCTTTATAGATTAATTTCTCCTTCTTTGTGGTGAGAAAAGAATGGCATGGCATGTCTGATATACCCTTGACAGTCAGCTTGTGTAGCTTTACTGACTGCCTTGGATATTCTATCACTTAGTCTGTCATCTGTTGTTAGTGCTGTTCTGCCTACTCCTGCTTTCACTTTGGCCCAGAACTCTTCAATTGGATTAAGGAAGGGCGAGTATGGCAGCAGATACAGAAATTTGTAGCTTCTGTCCTATATCAACTGCCAGATGGCTACTGGCATGTGGATTGGGGCATTGTCCATGACAAGATAATATCCCTTCATGTTCCATGTGTCCAACGCATCCATTACATTGGTAATGTAAGCCAGAAAGTGCTCTGTCCGTGTGCCTACTCTTTCATTGATTCTGACTTTTTTTTCCATTGATTTTTCTCTTTTTGGCAGCAGAAACAGTCTGAGGTTATCTCAGTGAAACATCAACTACACCTGCTCTGGTTATTGCACCTAGGATGGTTATTGAGTGAAACGATTAAAACGAACTAAAGTTTCATTACTAAGATCTCGGTAACTGAAACTTTAAATAGCTGTAAGGTTTACCCGCTGATCGCAGGGACTTGATGTGTCCCGCTGATTGATTAATGCACGTGACATTGAGGTACCTTTTGCAGTGGGCACAACTCCCTTTGCTGACTTTCCCTTCAATGATTGTCCAAAGTTTCTGTGGATGTGCATGTTGAATCCAGCCTCATTAATAAAAACACAGTTTGTAGTAAAGTAGAGATCTTTCATTTGTTCCCACTGCTCAACTCTTTCTGGGTTTCGCTCTGCAGGCAGTTTCTCTAGCTTCTTCAATGTCAGTCTGCATTTCTCAACCAAGTGCCTGTATAATGCTGATACTGATATGGTGAAACCATCAAATGCTTTACATAGACTTTTCCTGATGTCTGCTAATATCGCAGTTGGGTTTTAGTTTACATACTTTAATAGAAATGCTGAGTGTCTCTTGTTCAACTTGCCTGGACATCCCTTGTGAGGCTTGTGTTCAACCCCAGGCAAACACATCTGCTCATCATCCCTGTGTATGTCTTGACATAGTTCTGTGCTGTTCTAGTGTTTGTCTCAGTAATTAGTGCTGCTTCCTTTGCTGTCTTTTCTTCTTAGATAACAAGATCAAATAACTTTTTAATTTGCTGTGGGGTGTGTTTCCTGTATGGCCCTCTTGTTCTGGCCTTGTTTTGTTTCGCTGGTGGTTTTTTTCTTGTTTCTTCTGAGTGGTTGTTTTCTGGTGTGTCAACATCCATCAACGTATGCATATGTATGAACATGCTTTCTTCATGTGTACTGTTGTTCTAGTACTTGCTATTGGAATGACATCCATCTTCTAGCATGTCAATATCTGGCAAAGAGTGCATAGTTTGTATAACTGTGGGTGTGTGTTGTTTTTGTATTGTTAGTATTTTTATAGAAATCATAGAGAAACTATATCAACTATATCAACTATCTACTTTTATTTAGAGAGGATTATGTAGTTAATGTTTATTATGTGATATTCTTTTTTGTGTTTGTTGGGTATCTTGTCTAGTGGACGGATAGACTATCTTTTGCTGGCTGTGTATTGAAACGAGAGAAGCATATGGACTAGTTAAAAAGTATTTCCTGCCAAGTGAATCAAATGGAAGCAAGCATCGCAGATGTTGATGCTCCATGGGCTTTCACTGCCAGTGCTGTTGATTGCGATTGCTACTCATGTCGCAGGACATGTGTAGTTGCCACTGGCTGCTTCCTACTCCACTGCCAACACCAACGCAAAACCACACTGCCAACGACCATGCGCAAACAACACCCCCCCCCGCCTGCAACGCAAACACATTACATAATTGGCGCAAACCCCGCTATACCAACTCCGCCAAAATAATCATACGCCGACGCTAATACTTTTGCAAATTAC
>KZ303566.1:0-10426 GCA_002705745.1 Coemansia reversa NRRL 1564 | reverse complement strand
AGAGGATTATGTAGTTAATGTTTATTATTGTGATATTCTTTTTGTGTTTGTTGGGTATCTTGTCTAGTGGACGGATAGACTATCTTTTGCTGGCTGTGTATTGAAACGAGAGAAGCATATGGACTGTTAAAAAGTATTTCCTGCCAAGTGAATCAAATGGAAGCAAGCATCGCAGATGTTGATGCTCCATGGGCTTTCACTGCCAGTGCTGTTGATTGCGATTGCTACTCATGTCGCAGGACATGTGTAGTTGCCACTGGCTGCTTCCTACTCCACTGCCAACACCAACGCAAAACCACACTGCCAACGACCATGCGCAAACAACACCCCCCCCCCGCCTGCAACGCAAACACATTACATAATTGGCGCAAACCCCGCTATACCAACTCCGCCAAAATAATCATACGCCGACGCTAATACTTTTGCAAATTACAGTATGTGAGCCGGAGACAAGGTGGCGCAGACATCCACCAGTGGGTGAGTCGGTAGATGTGGAGGTTGGAGTTGGGCAGAACCTGGCCCCTCTTATCAACATTTGTTAACATTTTTAGGACCTTTCTCTTTAAAATGCGGAACAAGGCGAAGGACTGGCAGTGAAAGTATAACGCCGTATGGACGACGACGACAACAACAACTTTAGCGAAGACGGGCCGGGATTGACGAGGAAGCCGGCGAATTACAATGTTTGCGGGCGCTCGGCGCAGAGGCGGTTCACAGTGCGCGGACTACCAGAGCAGGTGCACCTGGACAAAATATATCTAAATGGGCTGCATACACTGCTACCGTTTTGGATTACAAACGAGAGTGACCAGACGCTGGAACTTACAGTGGAGACGACAGCAACAGGAGTGGAGAGCAATGCGGCAGGGCATATGAAGGTACAGCGGCACAACGCCAATTGGGCGGCGATGAAATGCAGGCAGCGCGAGGGGTATGTGGAGGTGGAAGAGACTGGCGGGCCTGATGATGAGGTGCGCATGATGTGCAGCGCGAGGGCACAGCGGGAGTTCTCAGAAGTGTTTAACCAGCTCAGTGGCATTTCGGGTGTGCAGGTGACGGCGGGAGCGACGGTGGAGCTGGTGCTGCTTTTTGTGGCCGACGAGACAGCAGCAGGGAGGGGGCAGGGCGGGGCGGGCGCCAACGGTGGTGGTGAGCAGTATACATACACAACGTGCAGCGGGCAAGTCGCGATTCACGGCGGAGGCGACACGTACGCGGCACAGATGCGGGCCAGCGTGTGCCGGACGGTGCTCGAGATGGAGCCGGCGACATCGCGGATCTACCTGGACGACTGTGTGACAGGACGCATGTACGAGCGGCAGCTGCGGGTGCGCAACGCGTCGGCAATTGAGCTGGATTGGGCAATGACGGTGGTGGAAGCGACAGACGCGGCGTCACTGGCGGAGCTGCAGCTGGAAGGCGGCGGCGCGGCGGGAGGCAGTGGCGGACGACTGGCAGGCGGGTGTAGTACGCAGCTGGTGGTGCGCTACACACCGCGGGCGGATGGGGAGTTTGTGTGCCGGTTTGTGGTAGAGAACAGCAACGATCCAGCGAACCAGCGGTATTGGGTGTTTCGCGCGCGCGCCAGTCAGCGGCAACGGGCACGGCGTGTTGAGCTGCTGAGCGCGATGGATGTCAGCTTTGGCAACTGCACCAGCGGCGTGTGGTCCACACGCGATGTGACATTTAAAAACGTCAGTGAGACGCCAGTGGTGATGCGCATGCGCGTCGAAGGAAATACTGCTGGGCTGTTGATGCGATCGGCCGTGCGCACCAGCGTGGGCAGCCAGATGGAGGCCCAGTTTGATGAGGCGCTGACAAAAGCATATGGCAGCGCTCTGGAGGGACAGTTTGACAAGGCGATGACCAAAGGGGGCGGCTCAGCAGAGGGTGGCTCGGCGGAGGGTGGCTCGGCGGCGCATTTTGACGAGGTGCTGATCAAGGCAGGGGCGGAGCGTACAGTAGCGTTGGCACTACTGGGAACGCCAGTGCGTGCGACAGCGGTGGGCGCAGGGCAGTTTACGCGGCAGTCGTTTACGCTGTTTTGCGAAAGCAGCGCGGCAGCGGGAGGCTCACAGGCGGGCGCGGACCGCGATGTTGAGCGGCTATCAGTCCCATGCACAGTTAACCTATGCACGGCATTTGTGCGAGTGGCGCCAGCGCTGCTGGATTTTGGCAGCGTCGACGTCGGCACGCTGAAAACCATGTATCTGCGCATCGAGAACGTGTCGCAGGTTGCCGCCGTGGTGCAGTGCCGACTGGACTCCAAAGTAATTAACTGCACGCGTGCGCCGCTTACTGTGGGGCCGCACCAAGCTGCCAGCGTGCGCGTCGACATCTATCCGCGTCGCGTCAACGCGCGCTACCGTAAGCAAATCATTGTGCGCAACGCACTTAACCGCCTCAATGACTGTGTCGTCGACGTCCGCAGCACGCACGTTGACCGCCGCCGCGTAGCGTTCCACAATTTGTTCTACAAGACGCTGGTTCCGCTTAACGAACAGAACTTTGTCGACTTTGGTCGCGTGCCGCTGAACGCTCGCGCGCTGCGTGCCATTATCCTGCGTAACGTGTGCCGTTGTCCTGTCACCGTCGACCTATGGCCCGGCGACGCCGCCGAGTGCGCGTTAGCTGTGTACGTTCCTGTCGCCGCTACCGAGGCCCGTCGCGTGGCGCGCCGTTTGCCGCTGCTTGAGCGCCAGGCTGTTCTGCATAGCAGCATCGAGCGCTTCAAGGAGTCCAGCCGCTTTGAGCTGCCTGCCTCTACATTGCACCAAACCGAGCGCGGTCATATGTGTCTGGTTCCCTTTGTACATGCTGCGAAGTCCTCGCGCGTGGATTATCTCGATTTGGCTCACACCTCCACGACATTAGGCACCATTCTGCCTTTATCTGCCAGCCGCCACGATGTACCATTAGGCTCTGACCCCCTACCGGCGCATGCCTCCACGACACAGGGCTGTAATACGTTCTCACGTTACGGCCCCGCGGGCGCCGCCCCAAACGTGAATGTACAGGCTGTTGTGGCTCGTGCGCGCCAAGTCCTTGATGAGATTCTCGAAGGACTGGACATGGTTCCGCCGACGCAATTCCCGTCGCTGCATGCCGAGGATGAATACGTGCGCCGACAGGTGGATCTTCGCAAGTATGCGGAGCTGCTGGTTGCATCCGGTTTTCTGCGACCGGCGCGGCGCATCACGCTGCCAGCTGAGGCGGACACGCCGGTCATTGTCATGCTGCAACCAGCGGACGTGGGCGACTCGACTTCACGCTTAGATGCCAACCTCTACTTTCGCCTAGTAGATCAGCCATGCGACCTGCTGCCGTTTACTGAGAGCGTGCCGGCCGAGGCGGCTAGCAATGGTTACCAACTGCCGGTGCGTCGCTTTCTCGTGCAAGCGGCTCCCTATCGCAGCGAGCTGGACATTGGGCAGAAAAGCATTAACGTAGGCAACATGCAGGCTGATGAGGCCAGCCGCAAGTACCTGGTTGTCCAGAATCGCTCTGAGACCCCGCTGATGTATGGGATACACAAGACCGGCTCGATTGCATCAGGCGACATATGCTTTGTGGACAACAACCGTTACGGCGTTGTACGCGGCCTTGACAGCCGCAAGGTTGTATTTGTGTTCCGCCCGTCACTCAACGGCATCTACAACGAACAGATCAGCATTGCCAATGTGCTTGATCCCTGCGGCGCCAAGCGCGCGACACTGAAGGCGGTAGTGCGGCGCCCATCCAAGTTTTACATCCAGTCGCTGCACCTGCACTTTGGCGCGGGAGCCGAGCCGCTGGAAGTTGGCAGTCACAGTCACAGAGTCCAGCTGTTGACTGTGAGGAACATGACGTCCAAAGCACGCCAGCTGCTTGTACGCCGCATGGACGAAGCAGATCCACAGGCTACAAACGACGGCGTTATGCTTGATCCGCTATTCCCAGCAGACGCGGCGGCAGAGGTTGGGGGCGCGGCTCCGCAGCTGCTGGACCGCGAAACCGAAGAAAAAATTGAAGCGCTAGAGCAGAAGCTGAAAATCGCCGCCCGTAAGAAGCGCCCGGAGAAAGCAGACAAGTACCGTGCCAAGCTTGCCAAGCTTCGCGGGCGGGATGCGCCGGACGTAGGAGCTGTGCAAGTTATCCGGCAAGCAGAAGACACTCGGGTGAGGCTTCTGCTGCCGGCGAACAGTGACGTCAGCATTCCGGTGGTCGCTGTGCCGCGCATCGCGGACAGGCAGGTGGCAGCTGCATGGCTTGATGGCCGCAGCCAGGGGGTAATCGACGGCGTACATGGACAGTTTGCAGTGCACGAGGAGAAGGACAAGGACAATGTCAAGATTGTGACGCTTGTTGGGTCAGTGGTGGTGCGGACGGAAGACCTAGCGTAGGCTCTTGAAGGACATAAGACTAGTAAATACATGCGCTGCGCATGGCATATAAAGCACAATAATTCAGGCTGAGGTGCATAAGCAGCAATGCAATACGCAAATCAATGGTGTTTATTTTATTTGCAAGTTCCCAAGATATACAAAAATGTTAGATATCCGCGCATTTACCCATTTTACCTAGCGTTATCCATGAACAAGATGGTCGGTTGGACAAAAGCTAACAAAATGCGTAAAATAGAAAACATATATAGGAAAGAAAATAAAATTCGAAAGCAGTAAGCGGATACTAATAACACTGGAGCGCGTGAAACTGCAGTCACTGGGGCGCGACTGGAGCTGAGACAAAAGTGATCCGCGTGCGCGTCAGGTTGACCTGCAGAACGTTGATGTCCTCGTACTGCTCGAGACAGCGGCACAAGTCGGGCTCGCTATAACCGGCATCGCGCACGCGGTCCAGCACGTCGGCGTAGCTAAGCTGCATCACGTCAGAGGCGTCCGAGTCCGCCGACTGCGCAGAGAGCAACTGGCGCGACATCAGCGCGTAAATAGCCGACGCCGCATCGGCATGCGGGCGGCGCTCGCCAAGTGCGGAGGCAGCGGAACGCGCATCGAGCGACACATGAGCAGCGTCCATCAGTCGCAGCGCCTCGTCGACGTCCTCGGCAGCCACAGCAGCAGCAGCACGAACGCGGGCGCGCGCCTGGGCTAGGCGCAAGATAGCCAGCAGCGTGCGAGGCGTGGCGTTAGAGACTGCGGGGCGCAGTGGCGCGGCACCAGAGTCGATTTCAGAGCGCGCAAGGCCGCGGCGCGTGGCAGCGGCGGAAGCCTTGTGCTGTTGGCGCAGCTGCACGTATGCCCCCACGATGTAGTCGCCAACGGCGCGCGGCAGCACTGGGGAGCGCGCGCGAGCAGCAGCGACAAAATGGCGCAACAGGTCGACATCGACCTCAGCGGCGGCGTCTGCGGGCGGTGGGTGACGACCGTGTGTGTGAACCCAGGCTACGTGACGTGCCAGCTGCAAATCAGCGTCGCGGCTCGGGCGGTCTAGCATCAGAAACAGCACATCGAAGCGGCTCAGAAGCGCGGCGGGCAAGTTGATATTTTCCTGAGGCGTCATGCGCGGGTTGTAGCGGCCGCGAGCTGGATTTGCAGCGGCCAGAATGGAAACGCGCGCGTTAAGCGTAGTAGTAATGCCAGCCTTGGCAATCGAGATGGTCTGTTGCTCCATCACCTCGTGAATAGCCGTGCGGTCTCCCTCGTCCATCTTGTCAAACTCGTCAATGGCGCATAACCCGTTGTCCGCCAGCACCAGCGCGCCACCCTCTAGCACCATCTCGCCCGTCGCCGCGTCGCGCAGCACCGCTGCCGTCAGCCCCGCGCCTGACGACCCGCGCCCCGTTGTGTACACGCCGCGCGGCGCTACCGCCGCTACAAAGCGTAGCAGCTGCGACTTGGCAACACCTGGATCGCCCATAAGACACACGTTGATGTCACCGCGAATCGCAAGGCTATCGCGCGTGTGCCTCCCCGGGGCTCCTACCAGCTGCAGCAGCAGCGCCTTCTTAACATCGTCGTGCCCAAAAATCTCTGGTGCAATTGCCTGCGCGGCGCGTGTGTACGCGTCGCCGCGCTGCAGCTGCGCCAGCCGCACGCGTTGCTCGGCGCTAGCCTCTGCTGCTAGCTCTTCATAACGCCGCTTTAGCGGCCGCACGTGATGCGCCTCCAGCACCGTGTCAGCCAGCAGCCCCGCGCGCAGCGCCCGCAACCCCGTGTACGCCTGAGGCAAAAACACCCCTGCCACTACTGCGACATCGCCTGGGTGTAGCGCGCGCACCGTGCTCTCGACACAGTGCACCGTCAGCGTGCGCGGAATGTCGCCCATCGGCACCTGGTCCGTCATCTCTTGCAGACGCACCTCCTGGAACCGCCTGAACCGGCTCGCCCGCGTAAGCCGCTGCAGTTTGCCACGCCGCCGGTTTGCCACACACTGCGCACCGCTGCACTGCGTCAGCGGCGTGAACTGCCGCGTCTTGACTTCCTGGAACACCTCGCTACCGCATGCGTCGCACACGTATGCCGCCACCACCATCGCCGGCCGCACGTCCGACACACGTGTGACCATCCCGCGTAGCTTTACCAGCCGTCCGATCTGTCCAGCCCCCACCGCGCGCACCGCTTGCGCCTTTTGCGCGCGCCGCGGTACCAGCTGCACCGTGTACCGCCGTGTCAACACTGCTGGAAACGACTCGTCCATTTCCGCTCCCGCCGCCGCTCCCGTAGCCCGTGAGATTTGCCCATCCACAGCCTGCAGCGCTTCACGGTCGCGCCGGTCGCGGTCGCGCCGTGCTTGAATAATAACATCCAAAACCTCTGCTTCGGGGTCCTGCAGCACGTCCTTGTTTGCCTCCGGCATCAGCGCATCGATCGCCTTGCTGATCACTTCCACGTAGCTTTTTGCGTTGTTTTCAATGCGAAATGCAAGCGACGCCGTCTGGGTAAACGGCGGATGCCCGCTGCTGTGCTCAATCTCAAACGCCCTCACGTCGTCTAAAGCAATCGTGACCGTGTCCTCTACACGGTCCGCCACCCGCTGCAGCATTTCCAAGTACTTTCTCTGCGGCTTGTCTGGCGTGAACTCTCCATCCATCGCCAATTCTTCGTCCATCGTTACTGCCGCCGCCTGTTTTTTGCTTCCACTGTCCACAAATTTCTCCAGAAACTGCGTGATCTTGTCTAGACGCGTTCTCCCGCGCATCATCCAACCAGCGAATATCATCAACCAACACAAACAAAAACACAATGGTTAGTTCCGCAAGACTCTTGCGAGTGCGTAGATAGGCTGGCGCCCGACATCGAGCTCATTTGCCTCATGGTTCTAATAAAGAGCACTTACCGACCTCGCTCTCGTACTGCACGACCAAACGAATTGACTCTAGCGCGCTCATCGTAAGGCACAAAAAATTCAGTAAAAAAAAAACACGAAAAAAGCGCTGGTGTGACAAGTCGTCTTGTGTAGATAAAAGGAAAATAGCTAGAGTCGCGTCTTCAATAAACAGAGAAGTGAAAGGGCAGGAAGAGTTTTGCGATGCAGCGTTGAGCCCTTTGCTTCGAGTATCTTTGGGCTCAGCCAGCCAGCCTGCGTACATATGCAGTCGAATGTTTACATTAAAACCCCTGCTGCCCATACAAAAAGTACAACAAACGCTATGCCCCCCCCTCCTTGCCCTTATCTGCTTGTCTGCCACTGCCAGGTCTCTCCTAGGGCAGTAGCTCACAACCACCACCTACTGCGTCTGCAGTGACAAGCCGTTGCGGTCCAGCCACTCGTGTCCCACCTGCCGCACAAAGTTTGCAATGTCGAGCGGATTGGACGTCGCACTCACCGGATACGCGACTGCTGGCCACTTTTTCGTGTGTGGATGTGAACGCAGCTCAAACGGTCCAAGTGCCGCTGCGCTCTCCTGGCATCGCTCCCACGTCTGCGGAAACTCCTGCGCAAGACTGTATGCATTGAGTAGCGCGTGGCTTCGCTGTTCAGACCGTTCCATGTCGCATAGGTACCTGGCCGCATCGCCCGCTGCCATGGCCGCCGCTTCTGCGTCCGGCAACCGCCGCACAATCTCCAGCGATGCTGACGCCTGCTGGTAGTACACTCCTGCAACCACCAATGCCGCACATCCGCGCAACAATGCCAGTTCCCGTGTGCTGCACCGCTTGTAGAGGTACTCACAGATCCCCAGCATCGTCGACCAGTTCTTGTTGACTTCGGCCAGTGGCTGGTACACGCGCCGGCACCAAAAGTCCTCCAAGCAGCACGCTAGAGACTCGATGTAGTGTCCAATCTCGAGTCTGGCCCGCCCGCCGGGCTCTCGCTCAGCATCGCCGCAGTGCTTAAATGACCGCATAAGCTCTAGAAGTCGCGTTGACTGCCGCCGAATCCGCTCAATCTCCGCTTCAGACATGCCTTCTCCTGCGCTGCTGGTAAGCCCCGTCGCCGCCACGTCTTTACTTCCCTCATCCCTAATGCCCTGCCAACCCACCTCCCGATCTCTGGATGTCGAAGCCATACTCTGCAACTGGTGCTGGGCGTCACTGGCACCTGCACGCTCAACCTCAAAGGTAGACCGCTGTGTCTTTGACTGTGAGAGGCGCTGTGCTTTTGTGTAAGTACTGTTCTGTGGAAGTTCTGCTGTGCCTGCGACCTCTGCCATATCCGCATTTTGCAGAGACTCTCCGTCGCTTAGTTGGTGAGGCGATAGTGATGATGAGTGTGTGTGCACTGTTGACCCCTGCGCAACCGGCGAGCGTGATCGCAACTGCTGCTGCCGCCGCTGCGGCGATGATGATGTCACACTGTGCTTGCGCTGTCGTTTGGAGCCGGCACGGCCCGCAAGCCGTTTGTCTGAGACGGAGCCCGAGATCACATCGATGACGCTACGCCGGGCCTTTTTGGGGACCTGTATCTGGAAAAGGAAGCCTGTCTGCCGACGTTTCCGAACGCGATCGGCTGTCATCCCAGAGTCTGGCTCTGTTTGTGCGTGGAGGTGTGGCACCATGCTGGCACTAGGCGTCTTGGCCGCAGCCATGCCATGGTCGATCTCGCGTCTGCCTTCCACAGCGCTGCCATGCTCGCCCGCGGGGTCATCTATTTGCTTGGACTGGTGAAGCTGGTCAGCCTGCGAGCTTAGCTTACTGATCCCTACACGTAATCCAACCAGGTGTTTTATGGAGGGTAGCGCAATTGACAGATGCGCTGGAAGACTTGCATCTAAAGCATCAAGGCGGCTCTTTGCCTCAGAGACAATGACTGTTTTTTGAAACGCTAGGCCTGGCGCCATTGTCGCATTGGATAATTCCCTGCCGCCTGCTGTGTTTGGGGCTGACTGCGGGCTACGCTTCATATAGCTTAAAAGCTGGTCAAGCGTAGACTCATCTCCACGGTGAGAAATAGACGTTCCTGTGGTGGCTGTCGTCGGGCCACCACGTGGTCGCTGGCCCCCGCCGTGTGGGGCCGTCGAGTTAAGCATCGGTGACAAACGAGACGGACTACTGTGCGTAGGCGACTCGATGTGCGGGGACAGCACTTGCCCCGTTGTCTGCGCGCCAGTTCTGGGGGCGAGCGCCCCCTGTGCTTGCTGCTGTTGCTGCTGGGATGAGACGCCCGCATGCATGGTTCTATCGCGCCCTAGAAAGGTGTATCCCTCGGCGGTCTTACAGCGAACGTCCTGTCCAAAGTGTTCCCGAAAGCTGTCAACCGCCGTCATAAAATCTGGCCTGCTAAGAAGGGAAAATCTCTGCGAGGGTGGTGGTACTCGGCTCATATCCGTTGTGGGCCCTGATGCTGCGTTATTCATGACAGCGGAGTAGTGTGTCTGGCTGTGCGCAACGCCTAGTCTAACAAAAGTGAACTTGCGTGCGTGTGGAGGCAAATGTGGGAGAATTAGAATATTGCTTCGTCACACTAAGGGCGCGCAAGGCAGACGCGCCGAATGCAGAAGCGTTTGTGTGGCGAATGGGTTTATAGAGGCGGCTGCACGTCTAGAGAGACACAATTTCGTGGCCCAGTGCAACAAAAATGGGGAAGAAAATGGGCAGAGGGAGAGAGCCGCGTGGTTCAAAACTGGCGGTGGCAGTGGGTTGCCATACCGTAATTTGCAAAAGTATTAGCGTCGGCGTATGATTATTTTGGCGGAGTTGGTATAGCGGGGTTTGCGCCAATTATGTAATGTGTTTGCGTTGCAGGCGGGGGGGGTGTTGTTTGCGCATGGTCGTTGGCAGTGTGGTTTTGCGTTGGTGTTGGCAGTGGAGTAGGAAGCAGCCAGTGGCAACTACACATGTCCTGCGACATGAGTAGCAATCGCAATCAACAGCACTGGCAGTGAAAGCCCATGGAGCATCAACATCTGCGATGCTTGCTTCCATTTGATTCACTTGGCAGGAAATACTTTTTAACTAGTCCATATGCTTCTCTCGTTTCAATACACAGCCAGCAAAAGATAGTCTATCCGTCCACTAGACAAGATACCCAACAAACACAAAAAAGA
>KZ303565.1:35293-48208 GCA_002705745.1 Coemansia reversa NRRL 1564 | reverse complement strand
TTTTTAAATAAAAAATTAATAATTTTAAATATTTTAATAATATATTATATTGTTAATAAAACTATACTAAATATAAATTTCATTAATAAAACTAATAATATAAATCTTATATTTATTAATAAATAATAATTTTGAAATTTTCTTCTTAAACTTATAAATTTATATAATTTTGGATATTTAATTTTTATATTAAATCTTTGAATAAAATAATCTTCATAAATTATAAATATAATAAATATCAAAAAAGATAAAATTATTTGATTAAAAAATAAAAATATTAAACAAATTTGTTGATAAATTTCTAAATTATTTTAATTAAAAAAATTTTATTTTATTATTTCTTCTAAAATTTTACTATTATTATTATTAGATAATAGATTAATAATATATATAAAATAAATAAAAATATTTTTAAATTATAAAATTTTTTTTTTTAATTTATATTTTAAATTTTTAAACAACTAAAATAAATTATATAAAAAAAAAAGAATTAACAGATAGGCCAACAAGCTGCATCCTCGGCCTATCGGTTTTAAAATTCTTATTATTATCTAAATTAAGATTATTATAATTTTATATAAAATTTAAATAAAACCTAATAAATATAAAGAAAAAATAAAATTTCTATGATAGATAACCAAGTTAAGAATATAATAATTAAATTTAAATATTTATTTGTAGTATTGAAAAATTTTATATATTTTAATAATAAAGGTCTATTTTTTATAACATTTTTATTTTCTAAATCTAAAAGTTCAATTAATTTATTTATTAAAATATTAGTAATCCTTAAAAGAACTCTAAATACATAAAAAATTATTTCTGTTTACATACCTTCTTCAAATGAAAGATTTCTTAGGTAATCAAAGTCTATAAATTTTTCAAAAATAGAAAAAGTAGAAAATGGATCTTTAGGATGCTCTGGTATATCCTTTGAATTATTTAATTTTTCTAGCTTATTTTTCTTCTAAATATTTTGATAAATTAAAGAAATACCCATCGCTAAACTACCATTTATGAATCCCTCGACTATTTTTTTATTATAACTTACACCTACCACTTAAATACCTTTAGCTACTAATATTCCTACAACACCTGCACTAGTAGATGGTGTCATCTTATCAATTACATGACCTAATATTTTTAATTCTTCAACTATGCTATTACTACTTTCTAGAGAATGATTAACATTTATTTTTATTTCAGGTAAATTATTTTTATTTTTATCTATGAATTATAATTTATTTTCTACATGTTCCTTTTTTTAATTATCTCCATTACAATATATAGATGATCTTTTTATTAAATTATAAATAATAGATAATAATAAAGAAAAAATAAATTTAATTACTAAAAAAATAAACCAATATATAATTAAGAATATACCCAATAACTAATCAAAATAAATAAAATAATTTTAAATATTTATTTAATGACCTAATGTTTTTAACTATTCTTTTTAAATAATAATTTAAAGTACAAATAAATTTATATAAATTTTTCATAACAAAATATGAAGTTTATGCTAAATTAATTGCAGCTATTTTATTTTTTTCAATATTTTTTTTATATTATTGAATAATAAAATATTAATAATATTTTATAAATAAAATTTAATAATAAAAATAACTAATATAATAGTATTATTAAAAAAATATTATTTAATCAAAATATTTCATCATAATATGAGAATTAATTATCCATATAATAAAAAAAAACATTATCAAAACAAATAAGTTAGCTTCTACTAATATAAATGAATTAAAAAAAAAAAAAATTATAAAAAATTAGGATAATCTATTATTAAATTAATAGAATAAAAAAAAAATAAAATTTTTTTATTATATAATATTAATCTTTAAAAAGATTGCCATTATTTTTATATTTAATTAATGTATTAATATAAATCTAAAAATAAATATCTAAATTAGTCATAAATAAAAATGTTTTTATATAATACTTATGGCATTAAAAGCTTTATTTCTAGATAAAGCTATTTCTTTAAATTTTAGTTTTGTATTTTTTGTATGAATTTTACCATAAAAGGATTTTTTTTTTCTCCAATATACTTACTTACTTATTTTTTTTTTACGGATAACCCAATAGGCATATCTGATCTAGATTTATTATTATAAATTGAATCCTTTGTCATCTAAAGATGACTCAATTTGTTTAAATAGATATATATCTCTTTTATTTTGTATTAACCTAAACATACAATAATTATTATTTATATTAAAATTTCTATCACCTTCCATAAAACTTAATAACCATAAATAATTTTAATTAATTTTATGTTCGATTGGAAAAGTATAATCAGTTCTTTTAGTATTTAATTGTGTTTAAATTAGATCTTAACCACAATTAGAATTGAGATTAGAATAGGAATTGATATAAATAAATTCTATTACTTGTTTATAAATAAGATAATTAAAATATTTTGTAGATTATAAAAAAAAATTATCTAATAATGGTAATAAATATCTTAAACCTTTTTCATAACCTAATAATTTTAATTCATAATATTGTTTATTTTTATAAATTTTACCTTTATTTTCAAAATAATAATTATTTATCCATTTTAATGTTACAATATTATCTCTATGAAGTTTTATACCAAAAATAACATTTATTTTACCAGAAGGATATTTAGAAACATAAAAATATCCTTCTACATCAATAAATTCTACTAATCAATTTAATTCATGTTCTCCAAATTTTTGTATTAAATCTTTTCTTGTCATCATCATTTTATATTTTTAATTTATGAGAATTATTATCCATATAATAAATAATAAAGACACAGTGTATGTAAATAATAATTTATAAATGAAGTAAAATAAATTAAAAAAAAATAATATATTTAAGAATATTTATAATAGTAGTAATAAAAATACTTTATTCAGATCGACCATTATTCATATTATTAATTAATTTTTTTAATTTTGTTAAACCTATTTCTGTTAAATGACCTCCTAATTTCATGATTTTTATACCTTTTGAAAAATCTTTAAAATCTAATGCTTTTGTACCATATAATGAATATTGATTGAAAATAGTATTATTATTTTAGTTATTTTTAATAAACCAGCTATATAATATACTACAACTAAAGTATTCGGATCTGATTTTAGTATTTTATTAATGGTAAAATATTGTAAAATTCTATTAAGTAATATAAAATTTCTTTCATGTTGAGAAATATGAAATAATGAATTACAAGTATAATCAAGTTTATTTTTATATTTTATTATATGTAAACCAAAACTACCATCTGTTTGAATAAAGCCTGTTATCCAATTTGGATCTAATAAATAAGTAGAAGGAATAAATTTAGGTTTTTCATAAAGAGATATAATTGAAAATTTTTTTTATATAGAACTTAAGCCTTTAGGAAATATATTTTTAATGACTAATACTTTATAAAATCCTTCTTCTGTTAAATGTTCTTTATTTTTAATCATATCCATAACTTTACACCATAATTTTAAATGAATGTGTTTAGTAGATTGTAATGGATATAATTCAAAATGTTTTCTTATTATAAAATTATTCAATAAATTTGATATTTCAAATCTACTTATATTTTTAGTTATATAAATACGTCCAACATTTAAATAATTTTTAATTTTATTTAATAATAGTAGGTTATAAAAATTAGTTTTGGCACAAACAGAATATATTAATTTTATACCAAAACCCGATTCATATATGAATCAGTTTTAGATTTATCAATAATTATATTAAAAGTACCTTCTCCATCAGTGAATCCCGTAATAAACCAAGGATAAAAATTATTTTATTCTTTTTTTGTCATCATTTTTTAAATCTTTATGAGAATTAATTACCCATATAATAATAAGAAAGACATTAAATATACCAATATAAATAAAGTTAAAAAATTAAAAAATAAATCTAAATTAAGATCTACCATTATTTATATTAGTTGATAATTTTTTTAATTTTACTAATCCTAATTCTGTAAGATGACCACCTGATTTCATTATTTCTATACCTTCATAAAAATATTTATAATCTAAGACTTTCATACCATAAAGAGAATATTTATTAAAGAAAGATATTACATAAATATTTAAATTAGATAAACCAAATATATTATAAACTAAGACTTCAGAATTTAAACTAGGTTTAATTATTTTACCAATTTTTAAATAATTAATAATTCTATTTAATAATTCTAAATTTCTAATATCTTGTGAAATTCTAAATTTAGAATTTCATGTAAAACCTAACTTATTTTTTATATGATAATACTTAAGTAGAAATTATCATCTGCTTGAACAAATTTTGCTATTCAATAAGAATTTTATTCATTAAAAGGAAAAATAAAGGTTTATTATAAATAGGTATATAAAAAAATTTTTATTTTTAAATATTATTTAAACTTTTAGAAAAAATACTTTTTATTGATAATATTTTATAAAATCTTGAATCAATATAATACTTTTTTTTTTATTTATTATCTCTTTTACTTTATATTATAATTGAAAATTAATTAATAAATTAGATTGTAAAGGAGAAATATTTTTATTAAAAATATTCAACTATAATAACATTTTGTTATTTTATATCTTGTATTTCATATTTATTAATATTTACTGTAGTATAAATAGTACCTATTCCAAAAAAATATTTTATAGCTTTTAATAATTATATATTTTTTGGAGTTGTCTAAGCATAGATTGAATATTTTAATTTTATATTAAAACCCAATTTATGTGTAGAGAATTTATTAATTGTAATACTAAATGTACCTTCACTATCTGTAAATCCTATAATAAACCATGGATCTTAATTAATTAAATTTTTATTATTTACCATTTTTATATTAATTTTTACTTCTTAGAATTAATTACCCATATAAAAATAAGAAATTTATCATTAATATAAATAAACCTATAACTTTTATTAATATTAATTCTAAAATTGCATAAAAGAATTAAAATAATAATAAAAAAAAAATAAATATTTTTTTTTTAATATATAAATAATATAATATTATATAATATTATAATAACTTTTAAAATTTAATTTATTAATTTTTAATAAATTATTTAAATTTTAATAATAAAATTATATTTACTATTAATTTTATTTATATAATTTTTATTTTTTTTATAGAATTATAACCAAAATTTTATTAAAGATAATTTACTAATATCTTTAAGAACATAAATAAGTAAAATATAAGTTAATAAAAAATAAAATAATAATAAAAGAATTAAAATCTATAAGATATTTTATTTATAAGACTAAAAATAAAATTTAAAATAAATTCCCATAGAAATAAATAATTATAAAATTATACAAACTAAAGACTAAACAATATAAAATAAAAAAAATAAATAATTTAAAATATTTTATTATAATTTTCATTTAAATCTACCCAAATAAAAATAATTTTATAATTATAATATTTATTATTTTTTATAAAAAAAAATTTTTATTTTTTTTATAGTATATTATACTGTTAATAAAGCTATACTATATATAAATTCCAAAAATAAGGCTAATAATATAAATCCCAAATTAATCAACAAATAATAATTTTGGAACCTCCTTCTTAAACTAATAAATTTATATAATTTTGGATACTTAATTTTTATATTAAATCTTTCAATTAAGAAATCTCCATAAAAAATGAACACTATAGAGATCAGAGCAGAAAAAAATAATTTGATTAAATAATAAAAATGTAAGACCAATTTGTTGATAAACTTCTAAATTATTTATCCAATCCATATTAAAAAAATTATATTTTTTAATTAATTCTCTTTTTTCAATATCTCTTATTATTTTGATAAAACTTTTATCAATATCTTTTAATTGATTTATAAAAAATTCT
The DNA here is from genome assembly GCA_002705745.1 of Coemansia reversa NRRL 1564. Taxonomy (NCBI): domain Eukaryota; kingdom Fungi; phylum Kickxellomycota; class Kickxellomycetes; order Kickxellales; family Kickxellaceae; genus Coemansia; species Coemansia reversa. The sequence continues at coordinate 42,342 of KZ303565.1, read as the reverse complement.
TTTTTTTGATTTAAAGAGATTATTTTTTCTAAAATTTTACTATCATAATTTTTATTTTTTTTTATTCATTTAAACTTTCTAATTTATTTTCAATAGAATATAAATTTTTATTAATATAAATTTTTTTATCTTTTAATTCATTGAAATTTATTAAATTTATTTCTATTTCTTGTTTTAGATTTTCATGAATTTCCTTATCTTCTTGAATTTTTTTATTTTTTTCATTTAATAATTTTATTATTTCTTCTGAATCTTTTATATTTTTATTTCTATCTTTTATAGTAATATAACTACTATATCCAGTAAAACTAGCTAATAAAAATTTAAAATAATTTTTAGGATTTTTTGCATTAAAATTAGAATTTGTTTGTAAATTATTATCATTAATTATTTCATTTAAATATAATATACTAAAAATTAAAAAAAAAATTAAAATTAATATAACTTTTTATATTATATTTTTAGTTAAAATATTACTTATATATATAAAATATATAAAAAAACTTAAAAAACCTAAAATTAAAATCAGAATTAAAAATTTATTAAAAAATTTTTTATTTATTTTAAAATTTTTAAATATAAATGGTAAAAATAAATATTGAATATTTATATTATCAATAGGGAAAATTAATATTAATAAAGAAATTACTAACATAAATAAACCTAATGTTATAGGTAATAAACATTTCCAATTTAAATTTATTAATTGATTAAATTTTACACGAGGTAAAGTAGCTCTTACCCAAATAAATATAAATAATAATAAACAAGTTTTTAAACCTAAAAATAAAGGTTCTAAAAATATTAATAAAAAATCTGAAAATAAATAAGAAAAAGGTACTAAATATCCTCCTAAAAATAATATATTAATTAAAGTACACATAGATATCATTGCACCATATTCCAATTTATCCTTAATTTTCATTAAGGGTTAGACTATACCTTCAACTAACCACTATTTTAAGTTTAATAACCATGATAATGTTACTCTAATTAGTGTTAGCGTGTTACAAGAATTATTTAAATATCTCGTCCCGATCTTTAGATCGAAGTCGTTACGGGGAAAAGTTAAGGTGAATCATTTTTTTATGATTCATAATTTAGAGTATACAATAACCAATCTTCCCACGGTATTACCATAGTAAAAACCTTAGGCTTCACCGTTATGAGCTAATCTACGGTCATATTCACATATGAACCTGGGCGAATACAATAAAAAATAAATAAAATTTTAAATTTTTTCGATAATTATTCATTCCTAAATATAATTTTTTTACTTGATTAAAACCATCTATTTTAAAATAAGTTTTTTTTAGATTTAATTCTACACCTAAACTAAAATCTTGAAAATCTAAAATGGTTTTATTTATAATAAAACGGTTTATATTTATTGAAAAAAGGAATAATTATTTCTTTTAATAAAATTCTTTTTGAAAAAATTAATTCTATTAAATTATTTTTGTAATTTATTTTAAAATATCCTTGATTATTAAAAGATTCATTAATTTTTCTAATTTATATTTCATCCCTTAAATCTTGACTAATGATAAATCTTAGTCCAAATGCGTATCTAAACCTAGAAGATTTTTCTTTTTGCATACCTAAAGTAAATGAACCATCACCAGTTACAAATCCAGCAATCCAATTACTATCTATAAAAAAATTATTTATATCTACATTAGGTATTTATATATTTTTTTTATAATTTGGAAAATTAAAAATTAATTCAGGATTTAATGAAGAACATATATATTTTAATCCTATCAAATAATTTAAATCATCTAAATCTAATTTTATTTTATCTTGTTTTAAATTAAACCCTTTTTCTAAAATTAAAAAATTTTTTAATTTTACAGTTTTTAAAGGATAATTATTAAAATGTAAAATTACCGATATTAATACATTAATATCGGATCTTATTTTTAATCTATAAACATTTTTTTCTATATATATTGAACCATGATTGTTAAAATAATTATTTATAAAATTTAATAAATCCGAATAATCAGTTGATTATTCGGCAACTAAACCATATTCAAAACCAATATTATAATTATATTTAGAATTCTTATTTTTAAAAAATTTTATTGAAAAATGTCCTTCTGCATCTGTAAAACCAGTTATAAATCAAGAATTTATTTTATTATTTTCTTTAATAGTAATAAATTTAGAAATAATAGGAATTGTTAATATTAAAGCAGAATAATCAATAGAAAAAAATAAATAATCAAAGAATATAAAAAAATTACTTAATAAAATTATATTTATAATATAAAGTAGTATTCTAAAATTTATAAATTCACCCAAAAAGATAAGTGCAAATGAAAAACTACTATACTCCGTAAATGCACCTGATACTAATTCTGATTCTGATTCTACTAAATCAAAAGGTACACGATTTGTTTCAGCTAAAGCAGAAATAAATAATATAGGAAATAAAGGTAATAAAGGTAAAAGAAATATTATAGAATGTTTTTGAAATAATATAATTTCATTAAGATTATATGAACCTACGACACCAATAATAGTTAAAATTGTTAAACCTATTACCAATTCATAAGATATTAGTTGAGCTGTTGTTCTTAAAGAACCCATTAAAGAATATTTAGAATTTCCAGACCATCCAGCTAATATTATTCCAACTACACTTATTGATGACATAGCTAATAAATAAATAATACCTAATTCCATATCACTTATACTATTTCCTTCACCAAAAGGGATTGTAGCCCATCCTAATAAATTTACTGTAAATATAATTAGTGGTGCAGATATAAAAAATATTTTATCTGATTGTGATGGGAAAATAGTTTCTTTTAATAATAATTTTATACCATCACTTAATGGTTGTAAAAGACCAAATAAACCTATATGATTGGGTCCTACTCTTCTTTGCATTGAACCCATAATTTTTCTTTCAGCTAAAGTTAAATAAGCAATTCCTAATAATACTGGTAATATAACTGCAAAAATTTCAATTAAAGATAATAACATAATAGTATTTTTTTTTTTTAATAAAAATAATAAAAAGAAATTGTTTTAATAAAAAACATATTTAAATTTTTAATATAAAATATTTTAAGATATAAAAAAATTAAATAAATGATATTAAAAATCATTTATTAATATAATAATAATTTATTTTTTTTTTAAGATAATGGTTAAAAATATAAATATATTTAATTTTTAAAGTTTTTAAATTTTATAAAATAAATATCTATAAATATTCGGTGAATAGACTAAAATTTAAAAAAAAAATATTAATTATAATTTATTTTATATAAAATTTTATATTATTTAGTATATGCATTAAAACATAAAGCAATAGGTCCTATCATTGCTAATAATAAATTTAAACTCATTATAATCAACCAAAAAGCATAATTAGTATATAAAGAATAAGCAATTATTTTTATTTGATTTGTATTAGGTAATAAAGTATCCCATAATTGACTAGTATAATTAATTTCTTTTATAATATTTAATCCACCATTAAAATAATCAAATAATTGCCAATAATTATTTGAATCAGTCATTATAATATTTATATTATTAAAATTATATATAATTTGTTTTAAATTATATTTTAAAATATAATTTAAAAATACAGTTATAATTAATGTAATTATTACAAAAGGTAAATATTTTGTAAAAGAAAATTTTAATATATTATTAAATTCTGGATATTTAGTATCTAACATCATTACAGCAAATAAAAATAATATTGATATAGCACCTATATATATTATAAAATATGCTAATCCTATAAAACCTATAGATAAAATTAATAAATAACTCCCACTAAATAAAAATACCATGATCAAACTAATCACAGAATAAATTGGATTAACTGATATAAGTGTAAATATTGCTGCTAATACTGCCCCACATATTAAAACTAATTCTATTATTATTTCATTCATTTTTATATTTTATATTTTATTTTAGTAACCCTTTTCAACGGATTCTTTACACTTAATAAAATAATTTTTTTTTTCATATCCTTTACATATATTTATATATTTTTATTTTATTTTTTTAGAATTTTATAAATATATTTTTAATTTTTATTTTATAAAAATTTAAACGATCTAAATTTTAACTATAGTGATTATAATATTTTATATTTATTTATCTATTAGTAAACAAAAATTTAAAATATAATCCCCTAAATTATATAAAATTTTTTGAGACAAATAAAAAATTAAAGAAACAAATACAATATTTATTATGTATATACATTAAAAAAAAATATTTTATTTTAATTAGTTATACATTTTTATTTTTTTTTATATAGAATTATAACCAAGGTTTTATTAAAGATAATCTACTAATATCTTTAAGAACATAAATAGGTAAAATATAAGTTGATAAAAAATAAGATAATAATAAAAGAATAAAATATCCATAAGATATTTGATTAATAAAACTAAAAGGTATTAATTGAGGCATATTAATTTATATTATAATATTATCTATCTAAAAATAAATTTAATATTTATAACCCCAAATTTATTAAATTTGGGGAGGTATTTTATAAGAAATTAATAAAAATTTTTTTATTCTTATTAATGTAAAACAATTGAATCTTTTATATAAATAGAAGTTAATACACACCAAACATAAGCTTGTAAAATTGCAACTGCTATTTCTAATCCCATTAATAAAACTAAAAATACAATAGGTATAATAGATAAAATAGCAAAAATTATATTAATAGATATTATTTGTAAAGTTAAACTACTTATTACATTTAATAATATATGACCTGATGTTCGTGACACAAATTTATCCTATAATAATTATATAATCAGTAATTAAAACACATTAAAATAAGTATAAACTTTTAAAAGACTTAATCCTATTTTGTTTAAAATATAAAGATATACTCGCTTAATAATATTTTAAGGCTCTTCTTGCAATATCTATAGAAGGATATAATATTATTTTCTTAGTTTGCACATTAGTAACTTCTATCTTTTTACTAATTTTTTTAATTTAAATTTAAGGATCATTAAAAGTATTTAAATTTTCACCATTACTACTAATTAATTTAAAAGTATATTTATTTAAAACAGGTTTATTTTAATTTTAAAAGATAAAGCACGAACTCCGGTTCTAATAATATGATATATAGTTTAAATATTAGTTTGTTTCTATATCAGTTATTTCAACTTTTATATCATTAGATTGAATAACTGATATTTTAGTTAAAATTCTTAAGGATCTCATTTTCGTTAAAAAGCTATACGTATTTTTTCTATAGTAGTTTCTGAATGTGTCCATCCCTTTCCTCTATTTAAACTACCAAGAGTTTTTAATATACTCTGGAAAATATATATCAAAAAAATATTTTTCTTTAGATATAAGATTATCAATATTACAAAATTCTAATATAGTAAAACTAAAATTTTGATAACCATATTTTAATAATGAAAGATTTATAAGTATACTTTTCTCATTTAATAATCTATTTACATTAAAATATTCTAATAATCTATGTCTAAAGTTTATTGAGCTACCTATATATCTTTTATTAAAAATTTATTAGTTCACATATAAATTCCTGCTTTACATTTTATATGATTTTAAATAGCTAATTTATCTTTATCAGCATTCGAAAATATTATTAAATCAGAAAAATCTTTTAAACTATTAATCTTTATTAAAAATAATTTTTTAATTCTTCTTGAATTATCTATGATAAAATTTAGTGATGTAAATCTGAACCTACAATTCGGATGATGAAAAATATATACCATGTGATTTTTTTTATTAAAATTTATTTTGTTTATATTTATTCTATGAAATATTATATATTTTTATATAAATTTTCTTATAATAAATAGTTCACAATTTTATTCTTTCTTTTAAAGTCTAATCTAAAATACTATCTTGATTAATCTTTTCTTTAAAGATGTATAAAATAAACTTTACCGTCAATAATAGTTAATTAGATAATTATTTATTTTTTTATAAAATATTATAGGATAGGTTATTGTGTTAACTTTAATTTCGATTTACTTTATTTCTTCCGAAAACCGATTTCTCGGCGACTAGAATACACCTTACAATATAAAAATATTGAAGAACCGTCTACTCGTTGCTCTTTTACCCATAAAATGAGATTTAGATCCACGATAACCCATTAGAATTTATTCTATCCACCATACTTCTTACTATACATGAGTGATTAGTTCATCCTCCACTTGATCAGTTAATATCTATGGGTTAGTATATGAGGCTTTAGGGTGTCCCTGGAATTTGATTCTTTTACACATAAAGTAAGGACCTATTTTACTTTTTTATGTTTGCACCTAATCTTATACCTAAACTAAAAGCTCTAGCAATATATGATAATAATTCTATAGCAACTAATAAAGGTACTAATCCTAGAGGAGTACCTGAAGGTAATAATACTGAAAAATAAGATAATTTATATTTTTCAAATCCAATAATTGTTAAACCAATTATTAACATTATACTTAAACTTAAAGTTAAAGCAAAATGAGCTGTAGGAGAAAATCCATAAGGTACTAATCCTACAAAATTTATTATTAATATAAAATAAAATAAAGTTAATATTAATGATAAATATATTTCATTTTCTTTACCTATATTAGCTCTTACTAAAGCTAATATTGATTTATATATAGATTCTGTTAAAATACTTATTCTATCCCCTATTATATTATTTTTTTTTATTGATATTATTAATATACCATACATTAGTATAGCTGATATAATAATATAAAATCCTGAATTTGTTATAGATATATTATAAAATGGTGTATTTATTAATAAATAATCATTTATTGAAAATTGTTCTAAAGGATTATAAAAACACATTTTTTATAATATATATATTTTATATTAAAAAAATATTTTTATTATTTAAAATCATTAATATAAATCTTATTCTTCTTTTATATATTTATATATATTTATTTTATTTAATTTAAATATTTATAATTTAATAAATATAATATATAAATAAATATTTATATATTTTTTATTAAATTAATCTAAAATTAATTATAATTTTTTTT
>KZ303565.1:21986-33888 GCA_002705745.1 Coemansia reversa NRRL 1564 | reverse complement strand
AGATTTAAATAAAAATTAATTTAAATATTTTATAATTTATTAAATAATAATTTATAAATAAAAAAAATAAGAAATTATTTTAATAAAACAAAAATTTATAAAAAAAATAATTATTAGTAATAAAGTTATTAAAGATTCAGATAATAAAAGATTAATATAAAATTAATACTTATTATAAAAATTATAAAAATAATAAAATATTATGATATTAAAAATATAATATTTTAAAAGAATTAATTTATTTATTTTTTAATAAAAAATAAGAGGTTCTTATTTAAAAATATATTTAAAAAATTTTATTTAATTATATTAAGTCTTAATAATATTTAATTAATTCAAAAATTAAATATAATATCTCTATTAAGGAAAATATAATAATTAAAAATTGAAATTAAAAAATTAATTCTTAAAAAAAGAAAATAAAAATAATTTATTAAAATATTAAAAAAAAAATGTTAATTTAATATAGAATATTTAACCTTTTAGTTAAAAATCAAAAGATTTATAAGATAATAAATATTTATTTCTAAATATTTTTTTATCAGATTTCATTATTTTATATATAATAATGGTACTTATTTTATATTTTTTAGTAAAATTAATAATAAAATATACAATTTCAATTAAAAGTATCTTTATTATAAACATATATTTGTTTATTAAATTTATTTTGGTTAGAAAGAGAAAATCGTAACTCTATATTATATAAGTCATAAGGTCTTATATTAAATAATAAATTATTAATTTTATAATATTTTATTTAATTTACTCTATTTTTATATTTATATTGATTTATGGATAATCTTTTTTCATTCATATTTTGTTTGATATTTACTATTACTTCTTTTAAATCGGGTAATCTAGAATAACCTTCAGCATTTAATTTTAATATTATTAATCAAGCCTTAAAATCATTATATTTATTGGTTCTTCAATTTTATATAATTAAAGGATTATATATAATATCTATTAAATCATCTATATTAACTACATAAAAATCAATTTTAATCTTAGTTAATTTTATTATAGAACCTTTATTAGATAAAAAAAATTTTATTTGTTTAAATAAATATAAATCTCTTTCATGCTGTGTTAAACGAAATAAATAATAATTATTATTAAAACCAAAATGACCGTCACCTTTTATAAAACCTAATAACCATGAATAATTAATTTGTACTTTATGATCCACTGGAAAAATATAATTAATTCTTTTAGAATAAAATTGTAATAATAAATTATTAAAATAAATATTATCTTTTAGAGGAATATTCTTATTTTTATTCATATAAATTATAAATTTTCGAAATATTTTATAATTTAAATATTTAGTACTTTGTAAAGGAAATAGATCAAAAAGTTATAAAATATAATTTAAATTTTTTTCATAACCAAATAATCTAAGTTCTCTATAGTATTTATTTATATAAATTTTATCTTTTTTATTAAAAAAATATTGTTCTCTACTAATTAATAAATCCTTATCGCAATATTCTAATATTTCTAACTTAAAATTTTTATATTCATATTTTAATAATGCTTTATAAATTTTTGAATTACCATTTTTTAATAAAAATTCCTTATTTAAATATTGATTTAATCTTTTTGATAAATTTATTGAACTACCAATATAAAATTCATTATTCATAGTATTTGTCCATTTATAAATACCACTTTTATTTTTATTATCTGAAATAAGATCCTTTTTATCTTTTTTTATATTAGTATAAATTTTTATTGGTACAATATTACATAATAAAATATTTGTAAAATCAAAATATTCCATCATTTATAAGAATTATTATCCGTATAAGAATAAGAAACTCATCATCAGAGCAAATAAACCCATAGCTTCTACTAATGCGAATCCTAAAATAGCATAAGAAAATAATTGTCCTTTTAAAGAAGGATTTCTACTTAAAGAATTTAATAAAGAAGAGAATACATTACCAATACCCATTGAAGTACCACCTAAAGATAAAACAGCTAAACCAGCTGCAATTAATTTAGCACAAGCTAACATAATAATAAAATAACTAATATGATTTCAATTAATTAGATATATGAATAGCATTATTAATAAATATTTTTATATTTATAGCTCCATTACCTATTCTTTTTTTTCCATTACCTCGTTTTAATGGATTTTTAAAATTTGATTTATAATCTATTAAAGAATAAGAAGAATTAAAATTAAAATTACCATAACGTAAAATATATTTTCGAGCTCTACTAGCAGTTCTTCTTTTTGTTAATCTACCAGAAAAAATACATTTTATACCACTTATATAAGAATAAACATTTAAATATCTAATAACTATATTTATATAATCATAATTATATAAATGTGGAAAATAATTTATAATTCTTTTTATTTTTATATTTCTTTTTATTAATCTTCTTAAAGATAAAAAACTTCTTTTTTTTAATTTTATAGCTAAATATTGAGTTAATATTTCACTATTTAAATAAGGTTGACGAATAATAATAATTTTTAATGTAACTGGTATACCCATTATATGAGTTAAAATTTTATTTATTTTATTTATAAAATTTTTTAATCTTACTTCTATTTTTCTTATTTTTTTTATTCTTACATTTTTAAAAAAAAATATAGATATTTTAACTTTATTACTATCATAATAAAAATTAGGAGTATTTATTAAACCATATTTAAAAAAAATTATTTTTAAAATTTTATTTATATATAATTCTTTATTTATATTTTTATTAATTTTTTTATATGTTATAATATTCCAATTACCTACTTTATTAAATTTTCTACTTAAAGGATATTTTAATGACATATATTAATATTATATATATATTACTAACGAAAATATAATTTATAGGAGTTAGTAGATTTGAACTACTTCCATCTAGTTGTAAGCTAAAAGCTCTACCAATTAAGCTAAACTCCCTTATATTTATAATATAATAAATAAATATTTATATAAATATTATATAAATATAAATTAATAAAAAAAAAATAATAATTATATTTTAAAAATTTGTTATTTATAAAAATAAATTTTATAAAAAAATAAATAATATAAATTATATTTAATAATAAGAGAATAAATAAAATAATTTAAAGAATTAATATAAAGGGAAAATTAAATAAAAAATAAAGAAAGTAAAAAGAATAAAATAAATTTTAAATTAAAAGGAAGTAAAATTAAAAGTAATAAACTAATTATACCAGTTAAAATATATCCAGAATAATTAGGAATAATACCAGAATCATAAGAAGCTAAATTAGAACTTTTAAAAGAAAATAAATTAGTTAAACCAAATGGTCCTATAATTTCAATAATACCACGATCCAATAATTTATTAGATCGATGAGCTATATTAAAAGCAGAATAAATAAAAAATTTATTATAAATCCAATCTAACCAATAAGCAGAAGCTAAAAATGAAATAATATTTTTAAAATATTTAATAGATATTTCAGAAATAAAAAAAGGAAAAAAAAATAAAATAAATAAGCAATAAAACCACCTAATAAACTACATATAAGAGGTAAAAGTTTAAATATTAAAGGTAAAGAAAATTCAATATCAGAAATTTTAAAATGATTAGGATGTATAAAAATACTATTTAACCAAAAATCTGAACCTAAACCTACAAATAAATCTTTTAATATATAACCAAAAAATATACTTAATATTGCTAAAAATATTAAAGGAATTGTCATTATTAAATTTGGTTCATGAGAAAATTTATAATTAGATAAAGGACCATTAGGTCTACCCATAAAAGTTAAAATTAAAATTTTTATTGAATAAACACTAGTTAAAAATGCAGTTGTTGTACCTATCCAATAACCTATTGAACCTTTTAATAAATATTGACCATAACTAAATTCTAAAATTAAATCTTTTGAATAAAAACCAGTTAAAAATGGTAATGCCATTAAACTTAAAGAACCTATTAACATTACAGTATAAGTAAATGGTAATATATTTATTAAACCTCCCATTTTATTAGTATTTTGTTCATCATTTAATGCATGAAGAACACTTCCTGCAGACATAAATAATAATGCTTTGAAGAAACCGTGATTTACAATATGGAATATAGCTATATCATAACCACTTATACCACATGCTAAAAAACAATAACCTAATTGAGACATTGTTGAATATGCAATTACTTTTTTAACATCATTTAACATTAATGCTATTGATGCTGCAAATAACGCTGTTGTACATCCTACTAATGTAATTATAACTAATATAGTATCAGAATATTCAAATATAGGTGAAGCTCTCATTAATAAATATACACCAGCTGTTACCATCGTTGCAGCGTGTAATAATGCACTAACGGGTGTAGGACCCTCCATTGCTTGTGGTAACCAAGTATTTAAACCTAATTGAGCTGATTTAGCCATAGCACCTAAAAATAAAAGAATACAAATTAAAGTAATATAATTTTCATCTGTAGCGTAGGCTACAGAAAATATAGAAGCAAAATTTAAAGTACCAAATAATAAAACTATTATATATATACCCATACTAAATGTCCAATCACCTATTCTATTCATCAACAAGGCCAGTATAGCGGCCTTGTTGGCTTCTAATCTAGTAAACCAAAAATTAATTAATAAATAAGACATAACACCAACGCCCTCCCAACCTATAAATAAAACTAAAAAATTATCTGCACATATTAAAATTAACATAAAAAAAGTAAATAAAGATAAATATGAAAAGAATCTTTGGTTATGAGGATCACCTTCCATATAACCTATAGCATATATATGAACACAAGCAGATACTATAGCTACTAATAAAACCATAGAAACTGTTAAACTATCCATATATATACCCCAATTTATCTCTAATATTTCAGAATCTATCCAATTTATTAATTTTAATTTAATAGGTGAACCACCTATACCTATTTCATAAAATATTATACCAGATAATAAAGCTGTTATTATTAAAATTATTCCACTTATCCAATGACTTCCTTTTATTCCTATTTTTCTTCCTAATAATCCAGATATTATTCCACTTATTAATGGTAAAATTATTATAGATAAATACATTATATAAAAATTTTTTTCCCTTCCTTGTTTTCTTTTAATTAAGCGGAAAAGGGTATGAATCCTTAATCTTCACGTATGAGATGAATGTTTTACTTTAAACTATTCCGCCTTATTGGATGGAGGGATTTGAACCCCCGATTATCGAATTCAAATTTCGAGGTCTTACCAACTTGACTACATCCAAATATTTATAATTTATAAATATATATAAATATTTATTTATAAATTATATTTATTAAATTATAAATATTTAAATTAAATAAAATAAATATATATAAATATATAAAAGAAATATAAGATTTATATTAATGATTTTAAATAATAAAAATATTTTTTTAATATAAGATATATATAATCATGAATTATTATATTTTAGAACTATTGGGATCTAATGGATTTACTGTTATTTTTTTTATCGTACAATTTTTAACAATAGATCCGTTTAATATTGTAGTATTTTATGATGAAAATATAAATTTATATTTTTCAATTATACCATTTTTTAAAAAATTAAAAAAACATTTTAAAAATAATAAATATAAAATAAATAATAATTATTTAAAAAAATTTTTAAATAAAAATAAAATAAGAATTTTTAAAAATATTAAGTCATTAGGAAAATATTTTAATTTTATTTTATTGTTAGGGCTCATAATAGGTTTTTTTTTTAATTTTATCTCAGGAAATTTTTTATTTAAAAGACTTATTTATTTTTTTATTTTGTCTTTATTTTTTTATTTTTTTTTTTTAAACCTATATATTGTGAGAGAGAGAATCCAAAAAATAAATATACAGAAAAAAAATTAGAATTTACAAATCAAAATAAAAATAATTTACCTGAAGTAAATGTGAATGTAAATCATACTTTAGATGATAATAAGGTAGGTGAAGGATTAAAAATATTAGGTTTTGGAATTGAGAAAATAGCACCTGCAGCAGGAGCGGGAGTAGTTGGGCTATCAATAGCTAAAGCCATGAAAGCAGTAGGTGGAACACCAAATCAAAGATTAATAGGGGGAGTAATTGCTGGAAGTTTTGCTATGGGGACTTCAATAATATCTCAAGTTATAAATAAAAAAAAAAGTTTAGATGAAATAAAGAATTTAAAGTGCACATCAGATAATTCTAAAGATTCCTTTTCTGCTTCTTCTATTTTTGAAAATTTTCTAAATTTTGATTATATTCATAATTTATCATTTGAAGAAGGTATGTTAATAGGAATCATCTTTTATGCATTAGCTGCATTTATAGGTATAAATTCTATTTTAATGCATAAACTAATTCAATTATTAAATTTAGAAAATTTAAATTTTATTAAGAATAGACCAATTTTGTTAAAATACACTAAATTTATTAATAACACTAATAATTTTGTAAGTCTTTTTATAATAATTTTTACATGGCTCTGTATAATATCCATATTATTGTCTTTATTGTATCTATTAGGGTCCATATAAAAAAAAATTTATTTTTTTAATTAATAGGTAATATAATTTTTTCTTTCATTATTTATTAATATAATATTTTTTTTTCTATTATAATTATCTAATGGCTTTTTTTTTAGGTAAATAAAAGCTTTTTTTTTATTAATATTTTTATATTATATTAATTATGATTATATTACTATTTTTATCTGTTTATTTTTATTATTTATTTTTTATTAATTAGTTCTCTAATTCTGTTACATATTTAAATAAGAAATAATTATCCATTTGGATAATTAATTCTTATTAAATATCACTCGAAATAAAATAGATGTGGAGTTTTAAATATTAAATTTATTTTTTAGATATATAATACTATAACATTAGTTTATATGCCTCAATTAATACCTTTTTTATTTAAAATTAAAATAAAAAAAAATTTTAAATAAAATTTATTTATATAAATAATAAAATAAAAATTTTTAAATTAATTTTTATTTGTATTTTGATAATTATTGGATATTGTACTTTTTCTAACGTTAATTATAAAATATATATGATAATTGGTTCTTTAATATTATATTTATTAGTTTATTCTATATATGCAGATTAAGATTCAGAATTCGATTCCAATAATACTATTTCTGATTTCAAATCTATAAATAATTCTGATTCAAATAATTTTTTTTTCTGACTCTGAATCTGATTAAAATAATTCCATGTCTAAGTTAGATTTTTATTTAAATTAAGAAGATAAATTTTTAAATATAGAAAGTGTTGAAAATTCTATATATTTTATTAAAAAAAAAAAGTACTATTTTTGATAAAGATCCCTAGATTTAATTTATTGAAGAGACTAGAGATAAATTAGTTGAAGCTGTAAGTATTGGAATTGCTGGATAATCAGCAATTCTAGCAAAAATAAATTAAAAGTTAATTCAATAAAATTAGCAGTATTAGAAGTAGGTTCTATAACTGATTGTATTGGATATAGATCAATTTAAGTAACTGAAAAACTAATTGTAGAAAATATGCGAAATACAAAAATTAAAGATTCTTTAAATCCTTCATCACCAAGTATTGTAGAAAGTATTATGTGAAAAGACGATAATATTAATAATGATATATTAGAAATCTTAGAAATATTAAATAATTATATAGAATATATTTTATATTTAGGTTTTATAGATATAGAGACATTGTTTTTATATGTTTTAATATAAATAAATTTTGGAATTTTTTAATTAATTTTTTTTTTTTTTTTATGTTAATAGGTAATTACATTTTTAAAAATTTTATTATAAATATTTATTACCCCCTTTAGATAATTTTTCATTACAATTTACTAAATACTTAAATTATCAAATATATTAAAAAATAATAAAAGTTCTTTATATAAATTCAAATTTAACGAAAAAACAAAATAGGATTTTAGATAAAGCTTTAACACAATTAAACACTAAAAGAACAGATTATAATTTTCCAGCTGATTATAAAATTGATATAAATTATAGTTAATTATTGGATTTTACAGAAAATGATGGAAGTTTTTTATTAAATAATGGATTTTGTAGTTATAAATAAATTCAACATAAAAGAGATAAAATTTTATTTTTAGAACGATAGGTTCGACAGAAACAAACGTTCCTATCGAACTAAAAAATTTTTTTTTTAATAATGATACAGTTATAGAAAATCAATCAAGAAAAAGTATGATTGATTTTTATATAACTAATACTGATGTTTTAATTAACTATATTTATAACCCCTTTTTAAAAGAAAATTTTTATATTCAAAAATATAATGATTTAAAGTTATGGGCGATTATTCTAAAATTAAGAACAGAGGATAATTCTAGATTAAATAATTTTAAAGAGGTTCTTAAAAATATCAAAGATAATATAAATGAAAAAAGGATTTCTACTTACTGACATAAATATAAGAATAGAATTGATTGGGTAAAGTATTATTTAATTGATGATTTACTTAGTAATAAAAGACCTTATAATTTCTACAATGCAAATTCTCGAAAATCTCTATCTAATAAAAATAAGTTTAATAAACAAATTTATGTTTATGATAAAAATACTTTTAATTTAATCCAAATTGTACATTCTATTACAGATTTTACAAAAAAATATAAAACTAATACAGTAACTTTTTATAAAGTTATAAAATCAAATAAAATATTTAGAGATAAATATATTTTATCTTGTGAACCTTTTGATTTTTTAACTAAAAGGTAAAATATTCTCTATAAATAAAGATTAAAATAAAAAATTCCTCTTTTCTAGCATAGCTAAATAATATTATATTATTCGCTGTTTTAATAACTTATTTTTTGTTTTCTTTTCTTGAGAATTAATTCTCTTAAAGTTAATCTATATTTAATTTTAATAGGTATTTAAAATATAATATTAATTTTCTTATGTAATTTAAGGTTTCGCATTAAATAATTAGTGCGAAATATTAAAATATTTTATATATAGTTAATTTACTCATATAAATGTAAATTTTGTATACAAAATTTACAATGATATATTTATTGGCTATAAGAGTGTAAACGGTTAAAAGCTACCTGACTCTAGACCGTTGGTTTAATATAAATTTTATAAAATTTTTTTTATAAGGTCATGACAAACTGCTTTAGATTGAGCGAATCGTTGCGATAATTACTGCTACAGACTGGTTCACTTTTGGATTGCGATAACGCGGTATAATGTACAGTCGAAATTTGGATAAAATTTCCGATGAATATTTCATATTCACCATTATATAGAAGGTAAAAAATATATAATAAATAAAGTTTGTAGTAGAAGTAATAGGTTTATTTGCTCTGATGATGAGTTTCTTATTCTTATATGGATAATAATTCTCATATTATGATAATAAAATATTTTTGATTTTACAAATTTTTTATTATTAAGTATTGTACCTATAAAAATTTATACTAATATTTATAAAGAAAAAAAATTAAATTTTATTAGAAAATAAAGATAAATCTGGAATATATAAATGAATTAATAAAAATAATCAAAATTTCTATATTGGTAGTTCAATAAATTTATCAAAAAGATTAAATCAATATTTAAATAAGGAATTTTTATTAAAAAATGGTAATTCAAAAATTTATAAAGCATTATTAAAATATGAATATAAAAATTTTAAGTTAGAAATATTAGAATATTGCGATAAGGATTTATTAATCAGTAGAGAACAATATTTTTTAAATGAATTATTATCTACTTATAATATTTTAAAAATAACTGGTAATTCTTTAGGTTATAAACATATTTTAGAGGCTATAAAAAAAATAAAATTAGCAAAGAAAGGTAAATTTACAGGAATCAAAAATTCATTTTATGGAAAAAAACATATCACAAAAACAAAAAATTTATTCAGACAATATGCATTATCAAGGGGTAAACCTGGAAATGCTATGTCTGTTATTTTAAAAGATATTAAAAATAATACTGAAAATACTTATTTATCTATGTCTGATTTAGCTAAATTTTTAAAAGCTGATAGAGCTACCTTAGCTAAATATAGAAATAATAGTCAACTTTTTAGAGGTCAGTATTTTATAATAAAAACTATAAATAATATTTAGAAGCTTCAGTTGAAGCTTAAAATTTGCATTAGTAGAAGCTATGGGTTTATTTGCTCTGATGATGAGTTTCTTATTCTTATATGGGTAATTAATTCTCACTTTATATAATAAAATATAAAAATGATAACAAAAAAAGAATAAAATAATTTTTATCCTTGGTTTATAACAGGTTTTACTGATGGGGAAGGTTATTTTCATATTTCATTTACTAAAAATAGTTTAAATATAATATTTAGAATAAAATTACATAAAGATGATAAGAATACTTTAAAATGGATAAATAAATATTTTTTTGATGATAGAGGTAATATTTATTTTTATAAAGATTATGTTGAATTTAAACTAGGAGGAGTAAAAAATAATTTTAAATATATTTTATCTTTATTTGATAATTTTCCTTTAAATAGTACTAAATTTTTAAATTATCTAATATTTAAAAAAATTATATGAATGGTTCTTAATAAAGAACATTTAACAAATGAAGGTTTAAATAATATAAAAATATTATTAAATAATTATAATCAATCGAGAATAGATTATACTTTCCCTATAATTCATAAAATTAATATTAATTATTCATGGTTATTAGGATTTATTGAAGGAGCTGATCGTCGTTCGACGATCGGTAATTATAAGCCTACTTTTATTATAACTCAAGATGGTAGAGATTTAAAATTATTAGAAGAAATTAAAAAATTTTTAAAATATGGTAATATAAAAAAATGTAAAAGAAAAATTATAATAAAAACTACTTATGATTTTACTATAACTTCAATAGATCTTTTAATAGATTTTATTTATAATCCTTTATTTAAGTTAACTTGGTATACTTTTAAAAAAAAATATTATAAGATATAGTTATATCTGAAAATTATTTTTAAGTTATATATTTATATGATTTTTAGGTTTAATAATAAAATATTTATAATTAGATATAAAACAAATTGAATCCATATATTTATTATTAATAAAAATAAAAATTATTCATAATAATATCTTTACTAGAATTTTAAAATTTCTAAAAAGAATTATAGTAATATTTATATTAGTTCATATAGATAATAAATATAATTATTAAAATTTTATAATATATATAAGTATAATAATATAACTTATATAATATTTATATTTTTATAAAAAATTTTATATAAATAATTTTTTTTATATTTAATTTTTTTTTCAATTAATTTTATATAATTTTATTTTAAAGGATCATATGATAGAAAATCCCTCTTTCATTATTTATAAAGTTGATTAAGACATAAATAAAATATATAAATGATAAACCACTAAAATAAAAATCTATAACTACCAAATTATTAAATATAATATATTATTAAAGAAAAAATCATCCATATGTAAATAATAAATAAAAAAAAATTAAATAAGTCATTAGATAAATTAAATATTATTTATAAAAATATTTTAGATAATATTAAATTTTGAATTAATTAGATAGTAAGAGTTAAATTATTTAAAGTCATTTAAATTTATTTAAATAATTAAAAAATTATTTTTTTTTAGTTATAATAATATTTTTATTATAAATATTATTATATTATTAATATAATAGTAAAAATTATTAATAAAAATTTTAATATATTTTATAATATATTATTTATAATTCTATTATATGAAAGTATTATTTATTATATTTTATTAATGTAATTATATAAATATTTATTTTATTTATTTATTATATATAAAAATATAGTTATAATATATAATAGAGTATTTTTATAAAAAAATTTATTTATTATAATATTATAAAATATATATTATAAATATCTTATAATACTTACTTATAAT